>PVLC010002175.1:64174-120852 GCA_004027655.1 Graphiurus murinus | reverse complement strand
TCCTTCTCTGTGTGTGTGTGTGTGTGTGTGTGTGTGTGTGTGTATGTGTGTGTGCACACATTCGTGCACACATTACTGAGAATTGAACCCAGGATAATTCTATCTAAGAGCTACACCCTTAGCTATATTTATTTTAAAACAAGGCCCCATTAAGTTAATGTACTCTGGTCTTAAAACTGAGATCCTGCCGGGTGTGGTGGCACACACTTGTAATCCCAGCATTTGGTAGGCTGAGACCGGAGGATCCGGGTTTGCGGCCAGCCTCAGCTACCTAGTGAGGCACTCCACAACTTAGTGAGACCCTGTTTCAAAAAATAAAACAAAGAATAAAAAATAAGGCTGGGGGTATAGCTCAGGTAGAATGCCCATGAGTTCAATCCCCAGTACTGAATAAAACAAAAAACTGAGATCCTATTGTCTCAGCCTTCAAATGAACCACAACACCCAGATTGTCTTCCAGTCTGTATTTCACTGTCACCTTCTTGAGGCCTAACCTGGTCATTCTATTTAAAAATCAAATTTCTCCCCTTCTCTCACCATTTCTAATATCTCCTGATATGCTCTGTATATTCATATAGTACTACAAATGATAGTTTATATAATTTGATATTATTAATTTAATTATTATGTGTATCATTTGTTATTTTATTCACTGATACATTTCTAGCATTTAGTTATGTACCTATCTTTAATTGGTGCTCAGATAATATTTGCTGTATGCATATACTAAATAGATACATCAATACTCTTGTCAAATTTCCTCCTCTCTCACTGTATATTTTCTTAAGTCGAGATTTTTATACATTAAATATCAAGATGAACACCAAAAAAGCAATCAACGAAAGAGATATACTGTTTGCAGGTGTCATATATCTAGATACTTGTAGAGTTATGAATAAATGACCAGGTTCTCATTTCTTCATTCTAAAGAAACTTCAGAGTACCATCACATACATGCTTTAATCTGATGTACTTACAGTAATACTTGCTTTTAAAATGCTGACTCTTTTTATTGACAAAGAGGGAAATAGACATTTCGGAGATGCCCCACAGATATTTTAGAGATGTCAATGTGGGAGTTATTTTCCTCCAAGCTATAGTTATATGAAACAATTATATTCACTATCTCTTGAAACTCACATGTATTCAAATATATATATACACACACACACATACACAAAGCAAAATCAAGGGCTAAGTGAAGTATTTATTTTGTTTTTCTCCAAACTTCAAATTCACTGTGATGAAAATAAGACAGTAGTGTTCATAGATGAAGACTTGGACAATCTTGTGTTATTTATAAATAAAATGAATATATTTTCAGTATAATTATAAATTGAATACTGGCCAAGTCAATTACCTTACCAGCATTTTAATTTTTTCTTATTTCACTCACAGCAGAAATGATTACTACCTAGATTTACAATCATTCACAGTTTACCACATTATTAATCATTACTTTATTGATTTAATCTCAAAATCATCTCTTTATCCATTCACCTACTCATTCACTCAATCAATATTTATGCCACATATTGTTCATGATACAAGGGGTGCCATATTAAAAAAAATCTTATAATAATCTCTGTTTTCATAAAGTCTGAAACCAACATTAATTCATACAGAAAACATCATATAGTAATATGTTATTAAAGACTTTTTACTTCTTCATGAAAATTTTGTACCCAGATTTTCCAAATCCTATGTTTGGCCAACAAATCAGTGAGTAGTAGAATACATTGATTTTTAGACCTAAAACAAAACAAAACAAAACAAAAAAAGAGGCTTAAAGAAAATCTTATCTAAAAAAAAAAAAAAATATATATATATATATATATATATATATATATATATATATATATATATTTACAATAATGGAAACCAAGTTTTTTTGTTGTTGTTTTTGTTTTTGTTTTTCAGTACTGGGGATTTAACCCAGGGACATTCGACCTCTGAACTCCACCCTCAGTCCTATTTTTTTATTCTTTATTTTTGAAACAGTGTCACTAAATTGCAGAGAGCCTCATTAAATAGCTAAGGCTGGCTGCAAACCTGGATCCTCTGGTCTCAGCCTCACAACTGCTGGGATTATAGCATGTGCCACCAGGCCCAGCTCAGAAACCAACTATTAAAACAAAACAGAAACAAAAACTCCAAGAAATACGTAACTACTAATATATACTTTGTGGATAAAGGAATTGTTATTCGGAAATACTGAAATATTTAAAAAAAATAACCAATATAAAGCCACATGTACCTAAAAATTTAGCCATGTGTGTATAATAAGATGTATGCTAATAATATATATACATAAATATATACATATATATGTTTTTTTCAAATAGTAGAATCAAAGAATGTGGAAAAAATAAGAGAATCGTATACCATTCACAGACCTTAGGTGAGAAAAAAGATCAATAGCCAAGCACACTTCAGCTTCTGACCAAGATAAAGCATCATGAACTGACTTTTTCTTTTCATTTTAAATTTTAGATCTCCCTCCCACTCCCACTCTTTCTTTCTCCCCCAACTATAATAAAATATACTTGACAAATAAAATTTGTATATATGGTCAGATATATACATAATGTGATGTTTTGATATATGAATACATTGCAAAATTATTGAATCAGACTAATTAAAATGTTCATCAATCCCCCAAAACTCATATCTGAAGTAAGCAAAAAGAGATAAAAATACTTAAAAATGATTTTTTACACTACTGAGCATCAGGCAGGGAAATTATATTGATTCCTGGGAGACAGGAAACAAATGAGTTCGTCCTTTTAACTGCCCCTGCTTTTTGTCCTAAAGGAGTTTCCAGGTCACATATTCGGGGAAAAGTCGCCTAGGTGAAATCTCCCTGAGTTGACAAACCTAAAACAACTGAGAAATCAAAACAGCTGAGTCCAAGGGGCAGAGAGGAGACAGCTGTTCAGATGTAGAACTCCAGATGAATCCACAGAGAATGATATGATAGGAAGATGTGTGTGATAAAATATCCCAGGTTTGGGGATGTAGCCAATAGAAAGATCTAGAGGATAGATACCCAGAGCTCACACAGGATCACTCCTACAGTCTGAAAGCTTGCACCCCCTCTCCTTACTCACATGTTGAAATTGTAACATCCAGATAGTATTAAGAGGTAAAACCTTAGAGGAGGTCAGCAGGGCAAAGCACTCACAATGGGATTGATACCCTTATAAAATAGCCCCAAGAGAATTATTTTGGCCTCTTCAACCACATGAGGACACCACATGGAGGTGTAATTTAAAGCCAGAGAAATGAGCTCTCACCAGACACAGAATCTGTTCATGTCTTGATTTGGGGTTCCCAGCTTCAAGAACTGTGAAAAAGAAATCTTTATTTTTAAAAGTTGCCCAATCTATGGTATTTTACTATAGAAAGAAACTCAAACAGACTAAGACAGCTAGGACTAGTGTCTGTTTTCTCTTAGTAAGACTTAAATCCTCATGATTCACAGGAAAATTAGTAGATCTCACACACAAAATAGGTCTGCCTAAAGAGTGGAAAATAAATTGCCTTAAACCTGTCACTGCTCTAGTCCCATCTAACATAGAGTAAAAACAAAGCAAAATGGATCACCCTCCAAATAACATAAATGTGTCCCAGATCAAAGCTCAAGAAGATTTATAGAAATGCAAAAATATCTAGCACTTACAAGATATAATTTATGATACTAGCATCTATTCAAAATTTGCCAAGTATGCAAAGAAACAGGGAAATATTACATATAATGAAAACAAAATTATTCAATCAAAACCAACCTGGAATTAACAAGTATATATCAGAATAAACACATAAAGACATCAAAACAATTAGTATTACTACATTCCATATATTCAGAAAGCTACAGAGTTGAGGTTAAAAAAAATCTACAATTTCCAAATAAGTAAAATAAAAATACTGTGGACAAAAATAACAATAGGGTACACCATACAGAAGAGAACATCAGTGAATCTTTTAAAACAAAATGGAATATAATGAAAAGATAGATTTTAAAAATTGATCACAGCATATATGAACTGTGAAACAACTTCACAGGAGAAACAACTTCAGGGAGATAAGTATGCATATACTTTCAATCTCTTTAACAAACAAAATATTTAAAGAGATAATGGTTCAAATTTTTCCAAACATGATAAGAGCTATTCACTTACATATCCAAGAAACTCAAAAACCCTAATCATAAAAAAGGTCCAAGATAGGACATAATAAAATTTAATGAAAATCTTAAACCCATATCAAAGAAATCCCACACACTAACATATAGGAAGGCATCAAGGCATTCTGTAATAAAATTATTTCAAATCAATGATAGAAAAATTCTGAAATCATCCAGAAAGGAAAAACTTAATGTGTTTTAAACAGAAACAAAGACAAGGTTGGTAGTAAAAATGATCTTATTGAGGCTGAGAATGTAGCTTAGTGGTACAGCACTTGCATGTCATGCACAAGACTCTGGGTGGTTCAATTCTCAGCATCAAAAAAAAAAAAAAAGGAATAAGAAGAAAAGAAAAACAAAAACAAAATGACCATATTGGAAATGACATAAACAAGAAAATAGCAGCATCTTTAAAATTCTATGTGTGAAATAAATATGAGTAAGATAAGAATAACTTTTCCCTAATATATATCAAGATTCAACCAAAACATTATCAAATACACAGACTAACAAACAAAAGTAGTAGAGAGAATTCTGAATTAACAAAGATAAAAAAACTCTAACGTGTTTTATGAAATTCAATCAATGGTGTATAAAAAAGATGATATATCATATCAACTAGGCTTTATTCCAGGAATACAGGGTTACTTTAGTATGAAAAATCAATCAATTGAACAAAAGTTATAGATTTTTTTTCCACGTTGCTGGGGACCAAATCCAGGACCTTCTGCATGCTGGGCAAGCAATGTACTGCTGAACAGCACCCCAGCCCTAAAATGTGTAATATTAAAAAAAGGAAGAAATATATAATCATCTCAACAGATGCAGTAAAATATTTGAAACCTACAATATTCATTCCAGGAAGGGGAAGGAAGGAAGGAAGGAAGGAAGGAAGGAAGGAAGGAAAGAAGGAAAGGAAGGGACTCTCAGAAAATAAGGAAAAGAGGACATGCTCAGACTCAGAAAGGTTTTTATGAAAAACTTAAAGCTAAACTCACACCTAAATGGTGAAAGACTGGGTTCTTTTATTCAAAAAAGTCAGGAAAAAAGTAAGAATATTAGCATCCATAACTTTCATTCAGTATCTTTCTGGTGATGGTAATCAATGCAATGAGAAAAGAAAAAGACAAAGAAAAAATGAAGATGAAAAGAAACATGTGAATCTGCAAAAAGTGAAAAATCAGATGTTTTCCTTAATATGAGGAAGCTAAGGAGAAAATGTGACATAGGAGGGACTTTAAACAAAGGAGGAGAAACCTTAGATGAGTGAAGAAGGCAAGCTAATCGAGGGAGATATGGAAGGGGAGGGGAGAAGGAAACACCTAAGTGAACATGATATACATACACAAACTTATCGACGTCAAACACTGTGCTAAGCATGGGAAGGAGGGAAGGGGGAGAATAGGGTGGAAACTGGGGGAGGGCTCAATGAATGCTGTGTGCATGTATGTGTCTATCACCCTGAAATTAATCAAGAAATGTGATTACAATGCACCAAAAAAAAAAAAAAAAAAGAATCTGCCTTTAATGGAGAAATGTATAAGATTCCTTAAGAGTTGTTAAGTGATTTTAGCAAGATTGATTGGAGATCTTATATAAAAATGAAGTATGCATCTTATGCTTCCAATTGATTAAAAATAAGAAATTGAAACTAATAAACACTCTAATTACATAAAAATTATGAAATACTTAGGTTTAATATCATAAAATGGTACATAATATATACTAAAAAACTGTAAGTCTTCACTTTGAGAAATTTAACATTTAAATACATGAATATATGTAATATTTTCGTAGGTAGGAATTCAAAATAAACATCTCAATTATTTCTAAATTAACCAACATATTAAATACGGTCCCAATAAGATTCTCAACTATCTTTCGTAGTAGTTGACATGATGGCTAAATTTACAGAGAACCAATAAGAGTCAAAACATATTTCAAGAAGAATACAGTTCTAATACCTAATTTCAAATCTTCTTACAAAGTTATAATAATCAAGAGGCTGTAGTATTATGCAATAATCAAGGGACTATAATTTTTGGAATAAATATAGACAAGTAGGTCAATGAGACAGGCAAGGGAATCCATAAATGGATCCACACATATGTGGACAGCTAATGTTTCGCAATGGTGCAAAGGTAATTAAATGGACAAAAGATAGCTTTTCAAAAAAGTATATTTAGAATAATTAGAAATTTTATGTCCAAAATACTGAAATTGAATCCATACCTCAAACTTCTACAAAATTAATTCAAACTAATCATAAAACTAAATATAGTACCTAGAGCTATGAAAATTCCAGAATGTAATAGAACAAAGTATTTAGGTTAGGCAAAGATGGTTTGGTTATGACACCATACAGGAATAAAAAATTATGATGAACTGGACTTTAAGTAAATTAATATTTTCTGCTCTTTGATATTTGCACTTAATAGAATACTAGTGAAAGCCTGAGAAGACAAATATTTGCAAACCATAAATCTGATAAAATATTTGCATAATAACATATAAAGAATTCTTAAAACACAGTAAGAAAATAGAAACACCTAATTGAAAAAATGAGTAAGAAAAGATTTTCCCAAACAAGACATACACATTGAAAACAAGCACATGATAGGATGCTTAAACATCATTAGTCATTAGGGAAATAGAAAATAAAGTTTCAGCAAGTTACCAGGATATACCAGTAAATTGAAAAGACTGACTATATTAATGGTGGGCAACTGTAACTCTTTCACACTACTGAAGATAATATAAACTTACTTCACCATATCGGAAGATAGTCTGGGAATTTTTTTTTTTTTAAGTCACACATGCACATACCATATCAGCTTGCCATTCTATTCCTATTTATTTGTCCAAGAGAAATAAAAGCAAACATCCATTCAAAGACTCGCACACACATACTCACTGTGTTCATTGTTCATTTTAATATCCCCCAAATTGGAAACAACCTCAAATCTTCATCAAGACATGAATGAATAATCAAAATGGGATACTTCTAAGGCAAAATATATAAAAAAAATTATACTCAATAGCATAAACAAATCTCAAAATAGTTGTGTTGATCAGAAGAAGTCAAGCTAAAAAGGATACATATTTTATGATTCCATTCTTACAAAATTCTCAAAAATGTCAGTTAATTTCTGACAAAAGCATGTCAATGGTTGTCTGGAAGCTGATAAGGAAAGTAGATAAGAATTAAAATATGATGCAGACAAATTTTAGGAATGAGATATATATTCTCTATTTTAATCTTGGTGATGGTTTCATGAGGTATCCATGTCAAAATTTATCAAATGTATCGTGTACTTGATGTGGATTTTATTTTATGCCAATTATTTCTAAATACAACTTTTTAAAAAGATAGTAAAGCCAGGTGTAGTGGTGCAAAACCACAGTCTCAGTACTTGGGTGAGGGGCTGCTTAGACAGGAAGACAGCAAGTATGAAGTTAATCTTAGGAACTTAGTGAGACTATTTCAAAATAAAAGAAAATAAAATAGGGCTGGCTGTGTATCTCAGAGATAGAATGTCCCTTGATCCAATCACCAGTACTAAATAAATAAATAAATAAATAAATAAATAAATAAATAGTAAGAATATAGATGATTTGATCAAGATATTAAAACTGGACCTAATTATCATGTCAGATATAGCACTTATCAAAAATGATATTTATTTCAAATGTACATAGAACATGTATAAGAATTTAGCACAAAAAGTACACAAAAAATCTAAAATTTTTTAATTGCCTTTTTTATTTTAATAATTCGTGCATTGTAAGCATACATCTTTTTTACGTACAAATTGATATAGACATATGTGCACGGCTTTCTCATTTGACCCCTTACCCAACTCCCACCCCGCTCCCTCACCGTCCCTCCCTCTCAAATTAAGTTTAGTGAGTGACTTTGATATATCCTGTAAGTACATCATGTGCCTTAGGGTGTCCCCCCCGCCCCATCCATCACTTTCGGTTAAATCAACTTCTTTGCTTTTGAGGGTCTCTCCTTTTTCATCTGGAGACCCTCCTATTCCCCATCTTCTCCCTAGCATCCCCATATTAGGGAGAACATATGCTTCTTTACTCTTTGTGACTGGCTAATCTCACTTAACATAATGTTTTCCAGTTGCATCCATTTCCCTGCAAATAACATGATTTTGTTCTTCTTTATGGCTGAGTAAAATTCCATTGTGTACATATCCCATAGTTTTGTAATCTATTCATCTGTGGTTGGACATCTTGGCTGCTTCCATAGTTTGGCAATTGTGAATTGTGCAGCTATAAACATAGATACACAAGCGTCGGTCTGATAGTTTGGTTTCCATTCTTTTGGGTAGACATCCAGAAGTGGTATTGCTGGGTCATATGGTAGGTTCATTCCCATTCATCTGAGGATCCTCCATACTGTTTTCCACAGTGGTTGCACAAGTTTGCAATCCCACCAACAATGTATTAGGGTTCCCACTTCTCCTCACCCTTGCCAGTAGTTGTTGTTCGTGTTTTTTATGATTGCCATTCTGATTTAAGTTAAGTAAAATCTCAAGGTAGTTTTGATTTGCATCTCTCTGGTTGCTAATGATAACATTTTTCAAAATTTAGTATCACAATGAAATCTGGCCATAGCAAAACATTGGAAATGCTCAAACAAGAACAAAACAATAAAACAGAGGTAACACTAGCTTTCACATGTTTGCTTTAGACCTATAAATTGCATGTCTACCATGTGTCAGATACTACAATAAGCTAACTTTAATTATTTTCTACTTTATTAAGATATACCTTATAAATTTCCAAAATATTAACTGTTATATATTAAATAATATTACTAATAACCTAATAACATGGTAAATATTTTGGAACTTGTTAATAATTCTTTGACTTCTTTCATCTTTTTTTTTTTATCTCTCAACTACTTCATAGATAGATATTTTTACTATCACTTTTACCAAGTCTTCCCACTCTCAACTAAGAAGAAACCAATGGATATTTCCAATCTTATTTACAAGTTTATGAATTACATTTAATTTAAGTTTATAAAAGTACAGATGATTATTGTTTGATTACTTTTTCTTTTATTTCTTATCATAGAAACAAAACTTTCTTGGTTGCTCAGAAGTTATTTTTTGTTGTCATAAAGGTGATTGGAAGTGAATTTTGGAGCTATGTCCATTCTAGAAAACTCAAGATTACATGAAGAAAATCCTCAATATCATTTTGTATTATATAAAGGGCCCTCCACAAATCATAGTTATTGTAGAGTCCTATGGATTATTTTTAATGTACTAGCATATCAGTAACTTAGTTCTAGCATTTATGGAAAAATATCCTGAAAAAAATGTTGTATTCAAATACTGAAAAAAAAAACCTAAAAAATTGGAATTTGTAGTATTGAAAAAGATACACAAGAATTATATTTCCCTTTTTCAGTATATCTATCATGAAAGATTTCTCAAGGACCCCAGTGTTTAACAGTATCACAGCACACATCCAGTAATATAAAACATTCTTTGCCCTTAACAAATTTCTAGTTATGTGGATAAAAATAAAAGATATTTTTTCTAGTTTTGTAAAAATAATAGGTGAAAAATCCTAAATTTAATAAACTTTATTCAAAGAAAAAGAACTGCAGACTGCAGGCTTCCATGAAGTATTGATTCTTGAGCTGGACTCTGGAATGGGATTAGATAATTTAAGAGGAAGAGGGAAGACATTCCACAAGGGGCAAAAATATGAGTAAAGAATAGGAGTAGATGGGACCATGAATAAAGCTCTCAGCACAAAGCTATTGCAATGTGTTGCAGGTACTACAAATATGGTCTAACCATGTAGGCATAACCATTTTATGAACCAGTTTGTAACATCAGGCACAGAGCTAGGTCTGGATAGAGTTGCTAATAGGACTTAACAACAGGTCTTATGAAGAGGAAGGTTTGTTTTGCATTATGAAGTTATCGACTTTATCTTTTCACCTAACATTCACTTTTTTCTCCATTCTTTTTAAGAAATCTCTGTAACTTTTGGGGGTAGCAAATGTATGTGACTAAAAATCTATACTTCCCAGACTTTTTTTTTCTGATAGAGGTATTAGAAACTGATCCTAAGGAAGCTACAAATAAAAACTCCTGGAATCGAAAGTATCTTGGCAAGGCAATTTACTTCTGTGCAGAAGAGTGTGCAATTGACAAAGTCTGGTAAGCAAGCACACCAAGCTGGTGATACCCTTGGATTTTATCTCTAACATGATTCTGCCACTTGCCTTGATTGGTGAGAGCTTGGGTTCATAACTCTGTGTAATTGGCTACCTTCTAAGGCAGACAGTAAGTCTGAAACAAAGTTTAACATTCTGGAAGATTTCTGTAAACTAAAGTTTATAGGCACTAAGATGGAAGACTCCGGTCAACCCAAGGTCATAAGAGCTAAGGTGGCTGATGCTATGATACTCAGGAAGATTCGGGGAGTGGAGCATCCAGATAAATGTACAGTCACAAAATGAATACCTACGCTTACATTTACAAAATGGAAAGGAGTATACTTCTATGTAATTTGCTACTTTGATAGAAACTATTGTCCTTATTCCCCACAAGTGTGACAATATGGCTTATTTCTGGCTAGGAAAATGGAAGCAGGTACTGCCGCGCGCTGCTACCCGACCGGCGGAGAAAAGCACATGACAACAGGTTCCTTCTACATGAAGCTTTACTCAGGATTGCTCTTGTTAACAGGTCTTCAGATAAATTGGTCCGGCCCCGTCCCCCAAGAACCCGCCGCTTATATTTCTGTCATTGGCCAATCAGGATCAGGCACATATCTGTACTCTAATTGGTCAGGAAACTAAGCCTGCTCACCAGCTAGCATTGCTATCAAGCAACAATGCCATATTAGGAATTGTTTACTGCACGTAGGTACTTCCTCCAGGCACCATCTTTCGGGTGTGACTGCTTCTGCCGCTCCCAACAAGGTACTATTGAGAAAGCTTCTGTAATCCAGAATACCAAAAACTCAGACCTTGGTTATGGAGAGCTGATGGCCTTGTGGGAAGATAGAAGATCCCAGATGAACTACTTGTCATGACCAACACTAAAGAGATGGATAAAGGCAGAGGTGCCTGGGAAGAAAAACAAGAATAAATGACAGAGGTGATCCAGAAGTGTTGAGAGGGAGAGTGGTAAGAACATAGAAATTGAGACAGGAAAAATTCATAAGTTTTGAATGAAATCTGAGAGAATAAATGATCTTCCTAGGATTGACTTTGGGAAAAACTTCAAAAAAGAAGTTTTGGTATTAGAAAATATACAAAAACTTGTCATAAAAGTAAGAGCTGAGGTAAAAGAGAAAGAGAAATCCCATTTGAAACTTTGACATTCGTTTCATCTTGAGTTTGAGAGTTCATAGAACATAGAATGGATTCCTTTTGAAGCTATGTCCCAATAGTAAAGAGGACCATTTCCCTTTGAATTAACCACTGGCCTGTGTTAATCTTTGGACACAACTTTTTTTTATTGGTGCATTGTAATCATACATTTTACTGAGGTATAAGCTGGTAAAGGCACAACTTTTTTAAATGCCGGGGAAGTATCTGTTTTTATAAAATATTTGGACATCAGTGTACATTGTTTAATTAGGTAATGTGGCAAATTACAGAAAGCATTAAATCAAAAGTAGATTTTTTTTGTTCATTTAGTTTAATCTTGGTAAATGTTTTAATTTTTCAAATGTGTAATATTTTATATTTGTTTTATTCATGTATATGTGTGTATATATGAATTAATGTACATATGTATATATCTGAATTGAAAAGTTTACTCTAATACCTTGAGGGATACAGATTTATATGCTACGTGCAGTGGTGTTTCAAATACCATTTCGATAAATAAGAAATTGTCTCAAGTTCAGTATGAATATCATGCTTACAATGAAATGTTGAATCTCTGTATGAAGATGAATTAGTTTATTATACATTGTCAGCTGACCTCTAATAAATAAATAAGGCACAGTAATAGATGTCTGTGTTTTCATGACAGATGTGCTCCCCTTTTTTTATTTTCACATTTTTTCTCCTGAAAAATTTAAATAAACAAACAAACATGAAAGGAAGTTTCTCACAGATATTCCTAAGACTCCAATGTAAAATTGAGCCTACAAATAAATTGCTTCTGCAGATGAAATTTGGACTGTAGAAATGTTCATTTCTTTTCTTTTTCTTTATTTTTTCATTGCTACATAATGTTTTAAGGAAGGGGGAAATATTAGCTGGTTTTTTAACATGGACATCTCTCTTTCAAAACTGAATTTATTCAAAGAATATTTACTGACTACCTATTAGGTGTAAGGAACTCAACAAGATTCTGCAAATTTCAAATGAGAACAGCGACTACCTTGGCATAAACTCCGTAATTTCACTGTTTACCTTAAACCAAGAAAAGTAACTAGTACTGCCACTCAGACTTGATACAAATTTAAAATCTAAAGTTTTATTCTGTTGTGTTCTTTTGACTGTGTTAGAATAAAAATTTTAAAAGTTTCATTTTTCATGAAAAAGAAACAGGCTTCAATTTTACAATGGGTAAAATATGACTAAAACATAATCTAAAAATAGAGGAGGATAAGGAGAAAGGCAATAACAGAGAGAAGAAATGAGGATATAGGGAGGGGAGGAAGAAAGGGAGAAAAAAGGAAAGGATGGAAGGAAAGAGAGAGAGAGAGAGAGAGAGAGAGAGAGAGAGAGGAAAAGGAGTCTGAAGCCCAGAAACTAACAGGGAATAAGTTGGGTTGGTCCTTTTTAATAGGGAGTACATTCTCTGGAGCTTTCTTCTGAATAACAACAGAAGCAAAATGATACATAGGAGATATGTTTAGGAGGAACATGATATATCAGCTGCATTTCGGCATTGAGAAGGAAAAGGGGAATCTAGAATGAGTAACTCTCAAACCTCTTGGGATAACTTTGAGTTAGAATAAGTAAGAAGAGGAAAAATGAATCTTTGTTAACTACAGAGTTATATTTCCTTTATGTAAAGTCTTGTGATATGACAAGAAAAAAACAAATTCCAACTTCTTTTCCTTATACGATGATAATTTTGGAAACTTCTATAGATGCTGGTTTTTGTTGCCTACATAATCATGCAAACCACATTCTTTACAAAAGAAAAGGCTATAGCTGTCTATTCTCCCATATGAATCAGACTTCTTATATTGCTCATTTTTGGGCTGTGTCTATGATTGTCAGAAAATTTAGAGAAAAATAAAAGCTAGGCTTTGTTAATCCTTTCATCAAATGATTTAGTCGAATGCTTGCTAAGCAGTTGTTGTTTTTTTTTTAAATGCTTCAAAAGTTTGAAATGTTAAGTATTTGTTTCACTGAATGAAGCATAAAAGGATTTCAGAGGGAGAAGGTTTATGGGTAAAGGTTATTGACTTTTTAATAAAAAAAATTTAAAAGTTGTTTTGAAGGAAGAACCAGATCTGAAGTTCCCACATTTCTAAAAGATCTCAGCCAGGGCAGCATTTATGTCTCCATACTATGTGAATTTGTTTTATCTAATTTCACAGTCCACCAAAAATGAGAGTCAAGTTCAAGAGACATGCTGAAATGGAATATACCACAATATGCATAAGGCAAATATTTCTACACTGTATGCAGCCAGCGAAAAATGATCAGCAGTTCTGAAAGTAGAGTCCATGAGCTGCTGAGACCTTTTCCAGGAGAGGTAGAGAGGCAAAGTATATTTTCATAAAAAATTAATAGAATTTCTCTTTTCAACTGTGTTGGCAATTGCATTATCATTACAAAAGTAATGGTGAGTCAAACTGGCTGTGCCTTTTTATGAATAAAAGCAGTGACACAAATTATAGAAGTATTATTCATTCCCATAATGGCAGAAGGGAGAGACATTTCACTTAGGAATGTCCAGAAAAAATCCCATCTGAAGGACCTGTCAGAAGCACTTCTTGAGAAGGTATCACTCTTTTCATAAATTTGTGCATGGTGGCATTATTAGTTTCTTTTTTTTCATCAAAGATTGGCTTGTAATCAGATAAAAACATTTCTCTCTGTTAAGGAAAACTTTCGATTTTTAGTTCCATGTTTTGAAAATTTTCAAGGAACTTTTTGAGGTCTATGAAGGTTCTACTAAACAATTCACTGTGAATATTTTGGGATGTTCATATATATGCATACATATGAATATATTATATATTATATAATATGTGTTTATTGTAATTGTAATGTGTGTGTGTGTGTGTGTGTGTGTGTGTGTGTGTGTGTGTGGTACTGGGGATTGAAACCAGGGGTTCTCTGCAACTGAGCTACGCCTCTACCCCGTTATTATTTTGGTACTGGAAATTGATCCTAGGGGTATCCTACCTCTGAGCTGCAGCCTCAGCTCCTCTTTTTCTTTCAATTTTAAATTTTGAAACAAGACTCACTTAACTTGCTGAGACTGGCCTCAAATCTGCAATCTTCCTGTCTCAACCTCTCAAGTACTGGGATTACAGGTATGTGACACCACATCAAGATTTAGTACATCATTTTCCTTAGGAAATAGATCATGTTCCTTAGTAAAATAGACTTGAAAATATTTCCATTATAAAGTTTTTATGAGAATTGCGAATAATCTAAAATGTACAGCACAGAAACTAGCATATTGTAAATCTTCAATTAATAAAAGTTGCTATTGACATATATTTTAAAAAATAAAGCTATCAACTCCTTTTCTTATCTCTTTAAATCATCATCTTGTCAATATAATTGGGAATGTGGGGGAAGGGGATCCAAGATGGCGACTGAGTGAAACAACTTTCCCCAGATGCTGTGATTTGGATCTAAATTTACCATAAAAAGAGCTTTTTAACAGAAGAAAAAAAGTGAAATTTGAACCACAAACAAATAAAGAAGATCAAGGAAGCAGAGCAGGGACAACAAGGGATGCCACTGAGCAGTGAACCCGTGCTCAGCATGGATCCCTGCCTGGCTCTGCCGGGGCAGATCGCCGCTGGGCTCTGCAGCGAAGGAGTAGGCTATGGAAAAACAGGACCAGGAGCCGTGGGGACCATGCAGATGCTGAGAGCAGCAAACTCCAGGACACAGCACCCCCAGGACCCCACGCCGTTCCCAGGCAGAGAATCTCCACTCACCCACAGCGACTAGAATGCTTGGGGCATTCAGCATAAGCTCCCACGGATCAGTCTCAGCATACTGCCTCAGCGCAGAACAGTGACCGCCCAGAAGAGCTCGAAATAAGACAGCCACGAACACAGCTTCTTAATGGAAGCTTGAATGTGAAACCGGAGCTGAGGATCTGAGTCCAGGAGGACCAGGGGGAGCCAGCGCACCATGAAACAGCGGCCACCATCTCCCCTGCTAACCCTCCCAACCGACTTCCTGCCATCTAGCCAGACCATCACTGACCTGCGTCCCCAGCGGCCAGAGTTTGGAGCAGGCCGAGCAGCAGGGATCCAGAACCACCAAGCAGCGTCTTGGTGCAGGCCCTGGGCTCTACGGAACCCGGACATGAAGCTGTGATGGTCACCCAGATGCTGAAAACTACAGGCATCTCAGGAGACCCAATGACCTGGCCTGGCGTGGAGTGACATAGACCCCAGGAAAAACAAGGGAGTGGGCGCCACAAAAGCGCGCCACAAACCGGCCAGTGCAGCCTGGCATGCCAGCCCCACCCCAGCCAACATCCTGCCAGCTATCCAGACCCCCACTGCCCTCTTGCACCCCCTGATCAGAGGTGAAGCAGGCAACAACAGAAATCCGAGCAGCAGGGACCTGTAAGTGGTATTGGGCCCATGAGATGCGGGACCCCCTATAAGAAGGATAGACACAGGCACCCGCCCTTCTACGGGTGCAAATAGGGCATCTGAAAAGAATTGGCTTTTAGACTACACTCCTGCCATCAGTAAAGGCAGAGAGAGAGACACAGCCAGGCCCTGTGGAGAGCCCAGAGACAGAAGCCAGCAGCGGGAGAGGCACCAATGAAACCGCCTGCCTTCACTGACAGCAAATAAAAATGATACAGACAAACGCAAAAATTTAAGCTCGATACTTATGAACTAGCAGGGTGTGTGTTCTAGTGGTTGGCTGCTGTTTTTATGTTTCGGGTTTTTTGTTTTTGTTTTTGTTTCTGTTTTGTTTTGTTGTTGGTGTTAAGTTTTATCGATTTTTACTCAGTTTCTGTTCTGTATTGCCTTGATTTACTTATGTTTGTTTGGATAATTGCTTGCTTTGTTTTAACTTGCTTAGCTTGTTGAATCTCCTCCTTTTCCCTTTTACAAGCTTCCCCTCCCTCTCTCCCCCCTATATTCCTCTCCTTAACACGGTACCTCCTCCCTTCTCTTTTTCTTTTTCATTTTTTCCTGTCTCATATCAAGACCATCACATACTACCACACTCAAAACTCTATATTGATTATCAGAATCTCCTGACATATCTACTAACACTAATCTTTACAATATATCACAGCAACACACTCAACCTCTTATTCCGCTGGAACATACCTCTTCTTTACCCTATTCCTGCATTCATCACTGTGACCTCTCACCCAACCTTTATCACTGATTATAACCTGTCCCTGTATACACCTTCAGACACCTCTAACGCCCCCTACAGAGATTGGACGTGAAAACTTAAAAGAGCAGCAAAGATATAAATCTAAGAATAGGCAAACCATGGGAAGGAAAAATAACAGAGAAACAATGAGCTACCACAACCCCTCAATAACAGATATCACCGACCCAGAATGGCAGAGACTACCAGAAAAACAATTCAGATCTTTAATACTAGAAACAATACAGGATTTTCAGAAAGAATGTAGGCAGAGCTTTAGAGAAATAAAGGAAGAAATAAAAGAACAAATAAACAAAAAATTCAACGACATGAAAAGGAACTAACGAGAAGCATTGAAGGAAGTGAAAGACGAAATAACCGAATTGAAGGCATCAATTCAAACTATAAACAGCAGATTAGATCACATGGAAAATAGAATATCACTCTTAGAAGATGACCATGCCAAAAACAAATCTGTAGAACATAATTTAGAAAAAAAATATGTCAGTATGAATTGGACACCAAAGAGATCTGGGCCAACTTTAAAAGAGCTAACCTAAGAATAATAGGCATGGAAGAGGGATCAGAAGTTGAAACTTTTGGAATAAACAATCTCTTCAAAGAAATAATATCAGAGAATTTTCCAAACTTAGAAAGAGAAGTCGACACAAGGGTGCAGGAAACATACAGAACTCCCTCAAGACAGAACCAAAGAAGAGACTCATCACGTCACATAATAATCAAGTTGACCAATGTAGAGGCCAAGGAGAAAATTTTAAAGGCAGCTAAAATAAAAGCCCAAGTGACATTTAGAGGCAAACCAATTAGAATCACTCCAGATCTCCCAAATCAAGTCATGAAAGCCAGGAGGGACTGGAGTAACATATTCCAAACCCTGAAAGAAAATAACTGGCAGCCAAGATTCTCATACCCAGCAAAACTCTCTCTTAAAATTGACAGGGATATAAAAACCTTCCATGACAAACAGAAAATGAAAGAATTTATGTCTTCCAAACCAACACTAGAGAAAATATTTAAAGAGATTAACTACAAAGAAGAACTAATGAGTAAACGTCAGAACCAGAGAAACAATAATTTCCAGGAAGCAAACAACTAAGCAAAGAAGAATAAAATCCATCGAAAACAGAAGTCAAAACTCAAAATGTTAGGAATCAAAAACCATCTCTCAATAATCACGTTGAATATAAATGGTCTCAATTCCCCAATAAAAAGGCACAGGGTGGCAAAATGGATAAAAACCCAGAATCCATCTATATGCTGCCTGAAAGAAACACATCTAACAAGCAAAGATGCCCACAAGCTAATGGTGAGGGGCTGGAGTAAGGTAATCCATGCCAATGATACCCGAAGACAAGCAGTAGTAGCAACCATGATATCAGATAAATTAGACTTCAAGCCTAAGCTTATCAGAAGAGACAAAGCAGGTCATTTTTTACTAGTAAAAGGAACAATCCAGCAAGAGGAAATAACAATTACCAACATTTATGCCCCAAATGCATGTGCAGCCACTTTCATAAAACATACTCTGTATGATACAAAGAAACACATAGACCCCAATACACTAATACGAGGAGACTTCAATACTCCTCTTACATCTCTAGACCATTCCTCTAAACAAAAGGTCAGTAGAGATGCCTCAGACCTAAAGAATACCATAAACCAAATGGACCTCTTAGACACATATAGACTTTTTCACCCAACTACAACTGAATTCACATTTTTTTCAGCTGCACATGGAACCTTCTCCAAAATAGACCACATTCTGGGCCACAAAGCAAGCACTGGCAAATTCAAAAAATGCAACATAATTCTCTGCATCTTCTCAGATCACAATGGACTGAAATTAGAAATAAATTCCAAGAAGACTCAAAGTAACCCTGGAGACACATGGAGACTAAACAACACATTGCTGAATGAAGACTGGGTCATAGAAGAAGTAAGGAGAGAAATTTAAAAAAATTCCTAGAAACCAATGAAAACAGAGACACAACATATCGAAACCTCTGGGACACCTTTAAGGCAGTACTGAGAGGAAAATTTATAGCACTGAGTGCCCACATACAAAGAACAGAAAATCACCAAATAAATAACCTAATGACACAGCTCAAAGCACTGGAAAAACAAGAACAGTCTAACCCCAAAGCCAGGAGAAGACAGGAAATCATGAAAATCAGAGCAGAAATGAATGAAATAGAGAATAGAAAAACAATACAGAAGATCAACGAAACCAAAAGCTGGTTTCTTGAAAAAATAAACAAGATAGATAAACCATTGGCCAACCTAACCAAAAGAAAGAGAGAATCAACCCAAATTACCAAAATAGAGATGAAAAGGGTGATATTACCATCGACAGTATGGAAATACAGAGGATAGTCAGAAACTGTTTTGAAAACCTATACTCCAACAAAATGGAAAATCTAGAAGAAATTGACAAATTTCTAGACACATATAACCCTCCCAAATTGAGTCAAGATGATATCGAAAACTTAAATCATCCAATAACAATCAAACAGATAGAAACAGCAATAAAGAGTTTACCATCAAACAAAAGCCCAGGGCCAGATGGTTTTCCAAGTGAATTTTATAAAGCATTTATAGAAGAGCTAATACCAATACTCCTCAAGCTATTCCGTGAAATAGAAAGAAACAGGACCCTCCTAAACACATTTTATGAAGCCAACATCACATTAATTCCAAAGCCAAATAAAGACAGCTCAAGAAAAGAAAACTATAGGCCTATATCATTGATGAACTTAGATGCAAAACTGCTAAACAAGATCTAGCAATGCGCATTCAAAAGCACATCAAGGAAATTATACACCATGACCAAGTCGGGTTCATCCCAGGGACGCAAGGCTGGTTCAACATATGAAAAACAATCCATGTAATTCACCACATAAACATAATCAAAGACAAAAATCACATGATTATCTCAATTGATGCTGAAAAAGCATTTGATAAGATCCAACAGCCATTCATGCTAAAAGCACTACAGAGAATCGGAATAGAAGGAACATACCTCAACATCATAAAGGCAATATAAAATAAGCCCACGTCCAATATCATATTAAATGGAGAGAAACTGCAGGAGTTACCACTAAAAACAGGAACAAGACAAGGATGTCCATTATCACCTCTTCTGTTCAATATAGTACTTGAGACTCTAGCCAGAGCAATAAGGCAAGAGAAGGAAATCAAAGGGGTAAAGATAGGGAAAGAAGAATTAAAACTATCCCTTTTTGCAGACTACATGATATTATATGTAGAAGACCCAATAAACTCAACCAAAAAACTCATAGAACTGGTCAACAAATTCAGCAAAGTGTCTGGATACAAAATCAATCTTAAAAAATCAGAAGCTTTCCTGTATGCCAACCATAAGTCCATTAAAAAAGAAATTCAGAAAACAATTCCACTCACAATAGCACCCCGAAAAATAAAATACATAGGGATAAACCTAACAAAGGAGGTAAAAGACCTCTATAAGGAAAACTACAAAAAGTTGAAGAAAGAAATCGATGAAGACCTTAGAAGATGGAAGGATCTACCATGCTCTTGAATAGGCAGAATAAATATCGTCAAAATGGCCATCCTCCCATACCGGATCTACAGATTCAATGCAATACCCATGAAACTATCAAGGGCACTCCTCACATAGAAAAATCAGTCCTTAAATTCATCTGGAAAAACAAAAATCCCAGGATAGCCAAAGTAGTTCTTAGTAACAAGAACCATGCAGGAGGTATCACAATACTTGACTTCAAACTCTACTACAAAGCCACAGTAATAAAAACAACATGGTATTGGCACAAAACCAGACACACAGACCAATGGTGCAGAATAGAAGACTCAGAAACAGACCCACAGACTTACAGTCAACTGATTTTTGACAAAGGAGCCAAAAATATACACTGGAAAAAGGATAGCCCCTTTAACAAATGGTGTTGGCAAAACTGGTTAACCATATGCAGGAAACTGGAAGTAAACCCCACTTTCTCACCTTGCACAAGAGTCAACTCAAGGTGGATTAAAGACCTAGAAGTTAGGCCAGAGCCCTTGCAGCTACTTGAAGAGGCCATAGGACCAACACTTGAACACATAGGCACAGGTAAAAACTTTCTCAACAGGACCTCAAAAGCACAAGCAACCCTCAGGAAGATCAATACATGGGATTTCATTAAACTGAAGAGCTTTTGTGCAGCAAAGGAAACTATCAAGAACCTAAACAGAAAGCCTACAGAGTGGGAGAAGATTTTTGCCAGTTACTCTTCGGATAGAGGTATAGTATCTAGGATATACAAAGACCTCAAGAAAATCACAGCTAAGAAAGCAAATAACCCAATCAAAAAATGGGCAAAGGATCTAAATAGACACTTCACAAAAGAAGAAATACAAATGGCCAATAAATGTATGAGGAAATGTTCCACATCATTAGCAATCAGAGAGATGCAAATCAAAACTACCTTGAGATTTCACCTAACTCCAGTCAGAACGACAATCATAAAAAACACCACCACCAACAACTGCTGGCGAGGATGTGGAGAAGTGGGAACTCTAATACACTGTTGGTAGGATTGCAAACTAGTGCAACCACTTTGGAAAACAGTATGGAGGATCCTCGGAGGTATGGGCATGAACCTACCATATGATCCAGCAATACCACTTTTGGGTGTCTACCCAAAAGAATGGAAACCAAACTATCAGACCGACATATGTGTATCTATGTTTATAGCTGCACAATTTACAATAGCCAAACTATGGAAGCAGCCAAGGTGTCCATCGACAGATGGATGGATTACAAAACTATGGGATATGTACACAATGGAATTTTACTCAGCCATAAAGAAGAACAAAATCATGTTATTTGCAGGGAAATGGATGCAACTGGAAAACATTATGTTAAGTGAGATTAGCCAGTCACAAAGAGTAAAGAAGCATATGTTCTCCCTAATATGTGGATGCTAGGGAGAAGATGGGGCATAAGAGGGTCTCCAGATGAAAAAGGAGAGATCCTCAAAAGCAAAGAAGTTGATTTAACCGAAGAGGTTGGGGGGGGGCACAATAATGTATATCAAGGTCACTCACTAAACTTAACTTGAGAGGGAGGGAGGGAGAGGGAGCAGGGTGGGAAGTTGGGGAAGGGGTCAAATGAGCACATATATCGTTATCAATTTGTACCTAACAAAGATGTATGCTTACAATGTATGAATAAAAATAAAAATTAAAAAAAAATAATTGGGAATGTGGAAATACCTTTCGACAATGGCATACTAGTAAAAAAGAGGAGAGAGTGGGTTTGTGGAACACACTTGTAATCCCAATACTTAGGAGGCTGAGACAGGAGGAACGAAGATACAAGACCAGCCTCAGCAACTTAGTGAAAACCTGTTTCAACATAAAAAATAAAAATAAAGGTCTCAGGATGCAGCCTAAAGGTAGAATCCCCTGAGTTCAATCTCCAGTACCCCTCCAAAAATAGAGGAGAGTATGTAATTCAAGAGGTGAGAGGTGCATTGAATTCAAGTATATTCATTCTACTCAAAAATTTAGTAGTGCAAATTACAAATAATTTACTATTATTGGTACCACTCTAGCAACTGTAAAGTTTTACAATTTTCTGGTACAGGAAAATTTGTAACTGAAGTATAAAATTAGTGGAAATATCATATCTCAAATCATGTTAGATTGGGGAAAATGGTGCTCTGAAGTTTTCACTCAAGTTTGATGAACAATGATTTCTCCACAAAAAAAAAAAAAAAAAAAAAAAAAAAAAATTACAAAGAAAGCAAGAACCGAAAAATAACTAAACGTGACTGCAAAATGAAAGGAAATAAAGCCATCATTTTCTTTTGCAAATATGCTCCCAGCAATGTGTTTCCTCTTTGTTCTTCTTGGGACTAAATCTTAGGAGTTTCTTCTTCAGGATCAGCACATTCCACATTCATTTATGCATCCAATAAGTGCCATCATCCTTCTTTGCCTGATTTCTCAGTTTTCAGTTTTTACTGAAGCAGTCTTGGTCATGACGCCAACTTGGACAATACCCTGTCATATCTATGATGCACCAAAGTCCCCCATACTCTCCTCACATTCATTCCATAAGCCCATCTCCCATCACACCCTTCTCAGTGCACCCTCCCATAAAATGGAAGGGCTTAACAGTCCTTCCAAGACAGGACCTTTATTTTTCTGCATATATTTGTCTTGTTATTTGAACATCCGTCTTTCACCACTGAATTCCCTAAGATACAGCTCAAATATCATATCTTCTTAAATAATCTTCTGTGATATCTATCTTTCCTCATAAATCAAACAAAATCTTGATGTTCTTTAGTCTCCCTTTATAGTGCATATGAATGACTTTTATGGAACACGTCTTCCTACTTTTTTATTATTATTTGCAAAATTTATTCATCTCCTAATCCATGGTGTGACTGCCTTCATCACTTATTTTGACTAATGGCAACAGGCACCTAATTGGTCTCCATGCTTCCATTCTTGGCCCCATTTAATCCATTTTGTACTCAGTAGCCAGCGTAATCCCCCTGAATTATTATCAAGCTACTAATCAGCTCAAAACCCAAGTGGATTCTCCTTTCACTTATAATAAGAACCAAATTTCTAACCACAGATTGGCCAGCCAATCAAAATATGACCTCTGCCTATTTCTTCAACCTTACCTTGTTGTCTCTACCTTGCTATCTCTACCCCACAACCAGGCTGAACTTCTTTTGGTTCTTTGAACATTCTAAGTTCTGTCTCAAGGAAGAAATCTATATATTTTTCTGCTGAAGCATTGTTCCCTTGATTTTTACACAGATACTCCTACTCATTCTTAATGTCCAGGTTTAAAGGTTATATCCTTAGACTTTTTTACTTTTCAGCCCTTTGCTTATTTCTTTTATTATACTTGCTGAATTTGTACAGCATATTTTATTATTTTAGAGTTTTTAATTGTTGCAATATGAACATGTATCATAATGAGATTCATCATTAAAGTAACACATTCATACTTGTACGCAAGGTCTCTTGATGTGGTTCCCCCGTAACCCCATCCTACTACCTCCCTCCTCCCTCACCATACATGCCAATAAGCTTGTTAGTGATATCTTCATATATTAGCATAATATTACTTGGTCTGTTCTCTTATAAAAGCCTCCTTTTTCCCCTCCTTTCCTCCCTCTTCTATTGGCCTCACTACTTATTATCTTGAAATTCATTTTCTTTTCTATTGTCTCTCTAGCTTCTAAATATGAAAGGAAATATACAACTCCTGACTTTCTGAGACTGTCTGGTTTGTACTTTAATACTTTTCGAAAGTATTTTAGTTTATTTTTATTCATGTCTCTTCCCAACTGAAATACAAGTTCCATAGCTTGGGAAATATATATTCCTTGTTATTGTATTTTCATCACCCAACATAGTAACTGACACAAGGTTCAATAAATACCCATTGATTAAATAGAGAGTAAAATGATATTTTTTGACAGAATTTTACCTTTAGTAAATAAGTTCAAGGCCTCCTACAGGGTAGAATCAAGGCCTGAGAACCCATATTAGTCAATTTTTTAATACCCTAAATTCATGAAATTAAATTATTTTCCATTTGAAAGAAATGACACACTTTAAATTACAAGGACTTTACAATAGTGTGGGTGCTATTAAATTACAAGGACTTTACAATAGTGTGGGTGCTATTAATAAGGTATAACATAATATAAACTTTTAGAAGAAATATACCAATGGCATATTAATTTTATATAATGAGTCATTTCCAGAAACTAAGTTGATTCTTATTTATTAATAGTGATTCATTTTATCTGGGTCCAATGAATGCCCCTCAGTATCTACATTTATTTCATTTATTTCTCAAGTACAATGTATTTATTTTTATCTTCAGATAGTCTATTTTTAATTTTTCATATTTTTATATGTTAAAGTGTTAATAGTATTATTTTCATCAACAGAGCGAGGATCCATGTGGCTTACATTTTCCTTGATCTTAAATTCTTCCTTCCTTTTTGCCTTACCTTACTTTTTACTTTCTTCTTTTCTTTTATCCTTTCTTCCTATTTGCATTGCAGCAATCCTTTGGATCTTCCATTTTGTCTGATTGTCAGCTCTGTATAAACAGTTTGTCAGTTACTTTGGTGAATGATAGCTTGAAGCAGTAATTAAGAAGTTGTCAAACATTATTACAATACACATCACATAGTAGTTCCCTTCTTCTTACAAAAGGACATCCTTTAGCTTTGTCAATATGTCTCAATATCTTTTCTTTCCTGTCTCTGATTCACGCTTTTTAATTTTTTTCATCATGGCCTGTCTACCTTTACCAATTTATTCTTCTCCTTGATGATATATTGTGACCATTCATTTAGACAAATATCCACCACCCTTCAGTATATAAGCTGATAGGGGTATATCTCAGTGGTAGAAAGTTTTTGTGTACAATCCTCAGTACCAAAAGAGAGAGGGGAAAAAGGAAAGAGAGAGAGAGAGAGAGAGAGAGAGAGAGAGAGAGAGAGAGAGAGAGAAGAAAAGAGGAGAAGAGAAGGGAAGGGAAGGGAAGGGATGGGAAGGGAAGGGAAGGGAAGGGAAGGGAAGAGAAGGGAAGAAAAGGAAAGAGAAGAGAGGGAACATTAGCTCATTACTTTTTGCTTGGAACTCTATTTTCTGGGGAAGTCTTTTAAGGTAGACATTCCATTCTTCCATTCTTTGGTCTTTCCCAAATCTCATATTAATTCACTAAATATCATCTTCAACGGCTCTTCCTGAGTCTAATGAAGTGTGGAAAAGACACCTAAAGCTCAGATGTCAAAGTGATGGCTCTTCATTCAGAATGAAACCAAGGAAATTTTTTCTTGATCAAGTATTTGATCCTTGGAATTGACATTTATATTATGCTGAATTCTTAATGAGGACCCTATGGTAGGCTGTAAATCCCCTCAGAATTCTAAATATAAAGTATGTTCAAAGGATATTTCAATATCCATTTAATGTCTTCTATATCCATTTAATGTCTTAACCTCTTTTTATCAAAACTTCTTAGACTATCTCTACCTATATCAATAGTCTCTCTCTATCTACCTTCTAAATGAAATAGCTTGTCATTTCTGAGTTCAGCTATAAGAAGGACCCAAATATTTTTTAAAATGTATTGATTCCATTGACAGTTTCTGACCTTCTGCTATATGCCAGGTACTCTACTAGGCATTGGATATGTGGTACTGAATGAAATATGCATAGTTCATATTCTTATTGAAATTATGGTCTATTAAAAGGAAGACTTTGAGCCGGGCTTGGTGGTGCATGCTTGTAATCCCAGCATTTGGGAGGCTGAGACCAGAGGATCTGGGTTCACAGCCAGCCTCAGCTATCTAGTGAGGCACTCCGCAACTTAGTGAGACCCTGTTTCAAAATAAAGAATAAAAAATAGGGCTGAGGGTATAGCTCGGAGGTAGAATGCCCTTGAGTTCAATCCCCAGTACAAAAAAATAAAATAAAATAAAAAATAAAAGGAAGGCTTTATACTCTAGAAAAACTAACATCTCAACCGTTTTGAACTCCTATTCTCACACAATTATAATGTGTATTCTTTTGCTTTATTCCTCATTGGTTTCCTTTGTATACATTACCAAAATGTTTTTCAATAAACTTTTAAAAATAAATAAAACAAGGAAGCTCAGTGGATTTGCCATATCTACAGACATTATTACAAACTTCAAGAGGAAACCAAATTTTGTCTGACTTACCACACTTTTAAAAAGAGAAATGAGGTTGGATTTATAGTTTATTTGTGCTGGAGTACTAGTTTAACAATAACAATGATGTTATAGTTTGGAGCTAAAAGGTACCTCACAGGTTCACATAGTAAAATTTTGGTCTCCAATCTGTGGCACAACTGGGATGTGGCAGGACCTTTAGGACCTGGGGCCTAATGGAAGATGGTTTGGGTTTTGACCTTGAAGGGGATATTGCCCTTGAAGGGGACACATGCCCTTTCCTCTCTCTCTTTGCTTACTGACTGCCATGCAAGCAGCTTTCTTCCCACACACACTTCTGCCATGATGTACTGTCTCACTACAGAACCAAAAAATAACTGGGAAAAGGGACCACAAAATAAAACCTTTAAAACAGTGAGCTAAAATAAACCTTTCCTCCTTACAAATTGTGTTATTCAGGTATTTTGTCATAGAGATGGGAACCTGACTAATACAAATGGCTAGTAATAGTGTATAACACACAGAGATTGGTGGAAGAGACAGGGGGAAACTTTTATCTCTTCTCTGGATAATGGGAATCCCCAAACACCACCAGACAACTTAATAGACCTAGCCATTACCTGAAAATTGTGCCTTGTAGGCGGCTTCCCATTCTTCTTCCATTAAATCAAAACTTCAAAAGCACCAAGTTACATTTCATTCACAAATTGGATGAGATGTTAAATTAAGTAGATGGCATTTGAGTCATTGAAGGTTATTAGACTTGTCGCAGTTGATAAAAGCCAGGACTTTCACATATACTCGGCTATAGTATTCACAAAATATGTGAAGACTTCTACTCACACATACTTCCTAACAAAGGTTTGCTCAGTGAGATTCAGCCACTGTAAAGTAGTTGATAGCACTTATCCTAAAGTATTAGTAGCAGAACAAGATCACAAATCCAGTATACATTTTTGCCATTTTAGTCTCTTAGTAAGCTCATATATGTACCTTCAAACTAAAGACTATTCTTTACCAAACTAGATACAATTTTTAAAAATAATTTTAAGTAATGCAGGTGTAGTGGTACAAGCCTGCAATCCCCATATTTGGAGGGCTGAGAAAGGAAGATCACAAGTTCAAGGACAGCACAGAATAACTTGGTGAGATTCTGTTTCAAAATTTTAAAAATAAAACTGTGCTGGAGGTTTAGCTCGGTGAGTGAATCCCCTGTTTTCAATACCACAAAATTAAAAATTGTAGGTGCAATGAGAAAGCTGATAATACAAACTTATGAAAACTCACCTCACTTATTCTTTATTCGATAAAATATATACATTTTTCCAATTTTACAGATCCTTTGACAAACTGTTAAAATATAAAATATTTGAATGTTTAATGTAGTTTCTTCCCAAACATGCTAATAATACTTACATATTTTAATGCAAAAAATAAACAAATTGACAAGGAAACAAAATGGGGACATATAGGTTCCATCAAAAATGTCATTTTAATTAAATAACATCCAAATAATAAAAAAATGAAAGGATGAAGAGGTACAGTATTTCCATCTACGAGTTGCAATGTGTGTGTCTATCTTGTGAGCATGCATACACATGTATTTTATCTTATATTTCTGGAAATGGTTGGATAGGGACTTATATTGACTTCTTCAATTGCAAATATGAATTGAAAAGTAGGGATAGATAGGCATGATCCTGTTTTTTGTTTGTTTTGACTAGAGGTTACTAGTGAGCATCAATAAAAACATTTTTGTGCCTGGAATGGTGGCACACACTTATAATCCCAGTACTTGGGAGGCTGAAGCAGGAGGATCAAAGGTTCACAGTAAGCCTCAGTACCTTAGTGAGACCCTCAGAAACTTAGTGAGACCTTGTTTCAAATTTAAAAAAATAAAATAAGCCTTGAGTATAGCTCAGAGTTATAATGGTCCTGGGTTCAATCTCTAGTACCACAAAAATATAATAAAAATAAAATAAATACATTTTTGCTATAAAGACATTTAAAGATTATTAGTTTCAAGAGATAGCATTAAAGGAGGACTATTTCACCTCATCTGGAAATTTATCAAAAATCTAAATTTAGGAAAATAGTCATCCACTACTATATCTAGAATTGGAGCCTAAGGGGATTAAGAGTTTAGTATGATTTTTACTTTATAAAAAACTTAACGCTAACTTAGATGAACATAAAGCTGCTACTTTTCCTCTTCATTGTGCTACAAGATATAGAGACATCATTGAACTTGAAAAGATGAAAAGAAAATGGACTACATTTCTTGAATTTCTGCAAGAATTATTAATCAGGATCTGTATTTCCCTACTTTACCATGTAAAATACATCCCAGAGCAGGCCCCTGTAACAGACAAGGCCAAAAAAATGTGCATACCTGCATGCCACTGACACAGTCTTCTGAGCAAATGAGAAAGAAAGATAGACTATTTGTAGAATAATTTACTCATCCATTTCTAGGAAGGAAAACTAAACACCTGTGTCCAAAGACAAGCATCAACTAGTTAGCTGGATATGGTGTTGCTTGCCTGTAATTCTAGTACTTGGGAAACTGAGACAGGAGGATCACAGGTTTGATCAACCTGCAGTAATTTAGTGAAACCCTGTTTCAAAATAAAAAATAAAACAGGACTTGGCATGTAGCTCAAGAGTACGCCCCTGGGTTCAACAGGTTGTTGTAATATAATAAATAGATGTAAGAAGGATTTAAAGATGTGGCAAAAGTACAAATGTGAGCAAAGTTTTAAGAAAGTTGTCAAAAGAGTTAAGACAAGTTCAGCAAGCACGTAGTTCTCCACAAAGATGAAAGGAAAGGGAAAATTGGCTGAACTCCCAATTTTGGAATAAACTTTGGGGACAGAAAGTTATTATTGTACTACAACTTCATTACTTTAGTATTATTCTAATAAAGGACTCAGGAATGAAAAAACTAGGAAATAGGATGATTTGTCTAAATGGTTTATTCAAACATTTAGGAAATTTAGTAGGGTACATTAATCCAGACAATATTTACTGAGCATTTATTATGACCAAGGAAACAAACAAACAAAAGCTCTGTCTTTGTACTCTATATTATAGTAGATGGGCAGGGAGAATGGATAGTGAACCCAATAAATATACTACGTATTATATTAGAAGGTGAGAAATGCTAAGGCTTCTTTAGAGGCATTTTATTGTTAGAGTCCATCTCTTCTCTCATCAGGGTTATTGGCTTTGGTTTCTGAGATGCCAAACAGGGCATAAGTCCAAATTCTTTCCTCCTCACAAAACCATTGGAACTGGATGTAGAGCATTACTCCAAATCCCGAAGACATCCTAGTTTTACAGTGCACACTAGATGGAGATGAAGTGAAGGAGAGATTTGTGATCACCTATAGTCATTTCTGGGTAGTGGAGGCAAGGAAGGCCATGTGGCTGACAGAGGTTTAGGATTACCAGGCACACATGACTCAAATTGGCAGGACCTTAGTGACCTGCCTTCTAATCCAATATCTCCTCGTGGCTAGAATAATTAAAACCCAGGAGAGAGCCAGCAGGATGGATAATAGGACTTGGTAATGACCCTCTTTGTTTCAACAAATTCATATAGCAGTTCTTGAATTTTAAAAAGTGCTGTGCAAATCGATTTGTTGGCTGATAAAAAGTGAATAGTAATTAGTTTATAATAAAATGGCCCATTTCCAGGCTGGCTGGTGAGATGGTGTTGGGGAGGGATAATAGGATTTCTGAGGACAAACTCATTCAGGTAAAGCCTCTATTGGATCACTTCAACATAGTGATTAAAGCTCATCTCCCCAGAAGGCAAGGAGCCCTAGATTTCATTCACCAGATATATGTATTCTTTGGAGTAAACATTTTCTTCCCAAACTATTTGTTGCTACATAGATACTAATAGGTCACTAATGCATTAATGTAAATTTGTTTATCCTATCCCTTTGCTCATAATCAAAAAGACCCAGAGAGCTCTGCTTTGGAGTGGAAAAAACCTACAGGATTCTGCAAGGAAACACAGCCAATAAGACCCATCGATTATTCAGCATTTTCCATTAGCCAGCATTGTAATACATTCTTCCTACATGCCATCTTGCAAAATCTTCTCAATGACATTTTAGGATACTTATAATCCCAAATTTTACATGTTAAAAAAATGAAGTTCAAATAAGTCAAGTAACACATTCAAATTCTACAGATAACTAATGCATAAGCCAGAATTTGATTCCAAAGGCATGCTGCACCTTTGTGACAAAGAAGTGTGTGAATTCAACATAAATGTATCTAAACTGAAATGTGTATTAAGAAAGCATTCTGAAACATAATACAACTTTGTGAAGTTACATTATTTGAACTTTTTAAAACATGTTGGAAGGATTTGGAAAGGGTGATTAAGTATGCACAGTCTAGAAGGAGTCATACATACTTCATTAAACAATCATCTTCCACATAAGTGCATATCATAAATTGTGACTGTTACACATCAGGTTGTCCAGTGACTGACTGGGATCTGAGAAGTTCTTAGGAGGAAAATGTTGTTCAAAGGTAGTTGTGTCCAGGAGATATGGCAGTAAACAGAGAAATTTATATTGTTTAGCATCATCCATACATCTCAAAGCAGAAAGTTGGCAACCAGTGGGCATGTTGGAATTTAGTTGAAGTTGCAATGATCCACATAATTCTATGGCCACCACATCGTTCTCTGAAGCAATGGTAAAATGTTCAGTAGTGGTGTTGTGACCTTGAAGATACAAAATAACTGAGTGGTAGTTGACAGTCCTATTGGTGAGCACACTAGAGAACAATGGTGGACTTCTGGAAGTATCTGGAACCAACGATGTGATTAAATTTGTAGTCACAGACTTGTAAGATCAGGAAAAGACAAGCTGCGTATGACTCATGTAGTTAGTGACATCAATTTCCAATACCCACATTCTACAGGTTGTCCCTGTCAGGAGAATAGCGCACTTGGTTCACCTGAACACTATTAAATGTCTCCTATTTCATTTTATTGTGCTTTTATCTTTGGCTACTTGATTCTGCTGTAAGCATTGATTCTTTAAAAATTTCCTTTTCCAAGCCAGGCTTGGTGGCACACACTTGTAATCCCAGTACTTGGGAGGCTGAGACAGAAGGATTGCAGGTTCGCGGCCAGCCTCAACTACTTAGTGAGACCCTCTGCAACTTAGTGAGACCCTGTCTCAAAATAAAGAATAAAAAAAATAGGGCTGGGGGTGTGGTTCAGAAGTAGAATGCCCCTGGGTTCAATCCCCAGTACCACACACACACACACACACACACACACACACACACACACACACAAATATCCTTTTCCATCACTCTTCCACTTTCATTATCATTGGTTATTTGAATATTTCTTCTCTGATTGCCTTTTAATATGCTCATAATGTATATCAAGGGGACAACCTTTTTTTCAAGTTTTGTAGAAAGCAATTCTATTACTCCTATAGACTTTGATTTCAATTTTTTTCGTAAAAAGAAAGAAATCATCTGAAATGACCTAAAAAACATTAGAGTTGTGCTTGGTGATGCATGCCTGTAATTTCAGTACCTGGGAGGTTGAAACAGGAGTATTATAGATTCGAGGCCAGCCATGGAAACTTAGTGAGACACTCAGCAACTTAGCCAAACCCTGTTTCAAAATAAAAATGGCTGGGGATGTCCCAGTACAAAAAAATAAAATAAATAATAAATAAGTAAGTAAGTAAATAAATAAACAAATAGTGCCAGGCATGGTGGCATACACTTGTAATCCCAGTACTTGGGAGGCTGAGATAGGAGAATCTGGGTTCGAGGCCAGCCTCAGCTACTTAGTGAGGTCCTTTGCAACTTAGTGAGACCCTGCTTCAAAATAAAGAATAAAAAATAGGACTGGGGGTGTAGCTTGGAGGTAGAATGCTCCTGAGTTCAATCCCCAGTACCAAAATAAATAAATAAATAAATAAATAAATAAATAAATAAATAAATAAATAAATGTGTCTGTTTTTGTGTTTTCTTTTGCAGACATGCTCATGAGACTCTGCCCTTAGATAATGTTGTGCCATGAAAGGACCTCATTCATTTAGTAGAACTAGGCTCCACAGAGAACATCCAATATCTGCATTGGTCAGAGTTGCATGGTTTTCCAAAGGAGTGCTACCAAATACACTGTGACTAATAGTTTGATTCTGAGATGATTTATAGGAAGGGGGTTCATATTCCTTTCACTTGAAAATACAGTTTCTGTACTTTCGAATTGGTCAGTGTAGGAATTGAGCTGCAAGTCAACTGATTCAAGTAATCAAAGACTCTCAAAACACTTAACACAGTAGTAGTTATATGGTAGCTTTGAAGTAAGTGCTTACTGTTGTGATGACTTGAACAAAAGGCCACAAATAATTCCTGCTGACATGACTTTTCAGTATACAAGGAAAACATATTTTATGTACATGTAATATTTTGGAACTTTTGAGCATTTTCAAATAAAACCACTTTGTTGATTATTTACAGCTCTGTATGATACAATAAGACACTTATTAGTTCACCTTTACAGAAAAAAAGGTAGGAGTAGCTGATTTCTTAACCCAATATAACCAAAATAAGAATTCTAATTCTTGCCCACAATAATAAATTGCATGTAAAATGTTGGTTAATTTTAGTTTTAAAAGTACCCCAAGCCAGGCGTGGGGTCACACCTTGTAATCCCAGTACTTGGGAGGCTGAGACAGGAGGATTGCTGGTTTGCGGCCAGCCTCAACTATTTAGTGAGGCCCTCTGCAGCTTAATGAGACCCTGTTTCAAAAACAAAGAATAAAAAATGGGGCTGGGGGTGTAGCTCGGAGGTAAAATGCCCCTGGGTTCAATCCCCAGTGCCACAAAAAAAGTACCCCACAATTTCATTTTGTACTCTTCCCTGGTTTGAATGATACATCTGAAACCCTGAAAACTATAGTAAAGTCCGAACAAAACTGTGAGATTACCAGTGAAGTCTCTAAAGAAACAGGTAGAAATATTTAACATAGATAATTATGCAAACAAGGTTTTCATATCCTAAGTTTTAATAAAATTAGGTTTAACAAAATTCTCTAGGGATCAAGCCCTAAGGAGTTTATCAAGACAAGGATTCAAATGAGGAAAATTGAGCTTAAGGCTAAATTGATTTAAGAGTGAAAATGCAGTGACTACCAGAAATCTGTTGGAAAGAGATGGACTTACTTTGGAAAAAATAGAATATCTGCACATATTTGAAAACTTTAATTTTTTTGTACTGGAGATAAACTTCAACCATGTTAATAAAATTAACGAGCCTGCATCATGAGTGTAGAAAGAAAATCTGTGTGTTTTTTTTACATAGGACTATTTTGTAGGGAGGACTCAGATATAATATAGAACATTTTCAGAATCCAGGCCGAATGTGTGATGATGAGGTCATATATGTGCTTGCGTATCTCTCTTTTTGTAGATATTCTTGGACGAAAAAACATTATTTTATATTGGTATTTATGGCTAGAGGAGTATGGAGACCTCCTTTCTGGATGATCTTTTGCCTTCGGTGGGGATACCTGCATGTATAAATCCAATTAGGCTCTTCTAATCTTATATACAAAGTAGTGGAATATGTATTGCCTGAATATTAGCATCACCATAAAAATAAACAAAAGCCAAGTTGAGGGATCATCTTGTTGCGGTGAGTTATTAGAAAAGTTTTATATTATAGAAAACTCTTCAATATCATCTATTTTCTCTGATATTGACAACGAACTGCCATACAGTGTTACCAAGTTGTCCATGATCTTTCTTGCCCCGGTTTCCTAGCTTTATGCTTCTCATTTTGCACGCTGTCATCAGCAATACTAATCCATGTGCAATTCTGCAGACAGGACAAGCTATTTGAGGAAGACGTTCCTTTGGACAGTCTCGTACTCTATTAAAAACATCTTTTCTCTCCTTTCCTTAGCCCTAACATGCAGTTCCTGATTTAAATCTCACCAGGAGTTTTCCTTTGATTGTGATGGATGGAGGTAGGTGCTCTCTACTTTGCCTGCAAGGAAAGTATCATCAAAGTACACCAAAGTATCACAGAATATTTCATTATCGAGTGTCCATACCTATTTGTATATTTGGCACTCCACTTCATTATAAAGTTCTTGAGGACAAATGTCTCAGAACTCTAGCACTATAAAAAAATCTAGCTCATATAGTACTTAAAATCTTGATCTGTCAAAGAATGTATGTGATTGGAGAAAAATATAGTCAATCAGAAACAGAATTCTGCTCCCGAATTTTTTTTTTGATAGTAAGGTCTTCATTTAATAACAATAATAACAAAAACACAGCAAAAGTAGAGTATATTTAATGTAGTGTGATTTTTTTCCTATAAATAAGAAAAATTAGTGCACTAGGAAGAAAAACCTATCTAAGTGTGAAGTAAGCAAAAAACTAATCTTTTTCTAGAATTGTTGGAGAAGAAAAGAACATACATCGAGAGAAAATGCGAGAAAATTTAAAACTTTGCCTACATAATCTGTTCTTCTCCCCTTCTTCTTCTTCTTCTTCTTCTTCTTCTTCCTCTTCTTTTTCTTCTTCTTCTTCTTCTTCTTCTTCTTCTTCTTCTTCTTCTTCTTCTTCTTCTTCTTCTTCCTCTTCTTTCTTTTTCTTCATCTTCTTCTTCAGAGGAATTCTACCTCTAAGCTACACCCTAGCCCTATTTTATTGTTTATTCTGAAACAGAATCTTGCTATGTTGCTGAGAGTCTTACTACATTACTGCAGCTGTCCTCAAAACTACTATCCTCCAGTCTCAACCTCCAAAATACTGGGATTATAGTGCACCACCGTGATTGGCCTGGTGATTCTTGATAACAAAAATGCGTTATATAACTCGTTATAGTTTTAAAATATACATGTATGATTACATATATACACATATCATACTTAATCATATTTTAATATATATATTTATATATTTAATACAACATATGTATATATTAGCCCGGTATAGTGATGATTGCTTGTAATTCCAGTACTTGGAAGGCTGAAACAGGAATATCATAGGTTTGTGGCCAGCCTCAGCCATCTAGAGTAAGTCCCTCTGCAATTTACTGAAACCCTGTTTCAAAATAAAAAGAATTAAAAAATAGAGCTGGGAGTGTAGCTCAGAAGTAAAATGCCCCTGGGTTCAGTCCTCAGTGCTGCAAAAAGAAAAAACTATAAATATATATAGTTTTATACCAAATGCTATCCAGTGAAACACTTGGGTTAATTATTCCTTAGGAAATGTCAATGTTAAGATAACAAAAAAGTTTAAAAACTTTGCAACACTATCTATGAAATAGACTGTGGAAGCTAACCATATACTTCTAGCACCCAGTACATGTTCCTTCTAGTGTCTCCACAGCCTTTTACCAGAGAGGACTCTAGAAACCTCAGAAAGTAGTGATTTCTTTTTCTACAAATAAAATAAAATAGGTTACAAAGCAAAAGTCAAGGCTGTAATCCTATTTAATCTGACCTGGTCATTTTAGTTTGGAATAAAGAATTTTTATTTTATCATAGCTGAATTTTATTCATACTTCTTTAAGTTAATTATTCAATCATAGAAACAAATATTTTTGCTTTTACTTTTTCTTTTAAAAATCATTATTTTATTGGTGCATTGTAATTGTACATGATATTAATATTCATAGCCATATATTCATCTATGTACATACCATTATTTTGTCTAAAGAAACAAAAATATTACTGAAAAAGGAAAAAAGAAAATAGTAAAAAGAAACTCAAGTAGGATATTTCAACACCAATAGATGTTAGCGATCTCAGTAGGAGAGAGAGTTCAGGCATTTTTGACATCTCCTCTTTGTTTCCAACTATTTCTACTAAAGTTTTCATATGTGTTAGCTATGAAAGGACTTACTTTTTTTTTTTTTTTTTTAAGTTGGCCTGAGGCAAAATAAACATAATAGTAATAGGATCTTCCTCTGTCCACGAGGTGGAGCTCCATACCCCTGCAGTCAAAGATTTGTCAAGTTCAAGAACAATAGATCCAGGGAGACAGGAGAACATCCAGGTGGAGAGGTCCAGCTCACAGAGTTGCATCCTGCTTGAGAATGGTCTCACTAGGTATGCTTTGCTTTAGCATTAGGACAAGTGTTCTTTTCCATTATTTTTCTTCTTAGTGTGCTCTGTCTTTTGCTTTTGTTTCTCTATCACTACAGAGCTAAAATCTAGTGGGCTATAGTCTAATCCACTAACCATCTACCACAGAGAACCCTGAAGCACTAGTTAAATTGCATGTTCTTGAAACCAATCCCACATCTTCTGAATTGGTTTTTCTGAGCTTGAAGTCCTGGAAAATGTATTTTACAAGGCACTCCCTCTCTCCTCTGCAGCCAGTAAATCTGATTTACAATTAAGTGTAAAACACTGACCCTAAGAGAGACAAATTAGACAGCTATGGTACTTTCAGGCAAGAGTTTTGTGTCTTAACGTGGTTCAGTCTGTTTCCCCAAATACTAGATAGATGTTTGGGACAAAATACCCAAGGTAGTTAGATTTCTTTTGCCTCCACTTCTAAGTGTTTAATACCTTCACGGACTTAATGGTTCTTGCCATAATGAACAGCTAATTGGCCATTAATATCCTGGAGCCATGCCCCTGAATCCTTCCAATACAGCTAATTCTGAGACCCACCTCTCACTCCCTTTTCTATCACTGGAGAGATTTGGGGATCAAGGATAATATATTTGGGATTAGTTCATGTTATTCCAGGTGGCTCAAACAGGTCCAGGTTCATTCAGCTAATTTGATGACCTTTTAAGTGTAATCTGCCTCAATAAGAAATCAAAATGCTCCTTAACATAAGGATGCCAGGTTTAATATTCCTCAAGGAGTAGGCTCTAAATCATGTTAATAGATGACATATGCTTTATGCATAGAATTATTTGTGCTCCTAGGGGGAGAAAATGAACACTTGTTCAAGTACAGTGCTCTTAAGAAAACTGTCTTCCAAAGTGGCTGTAGCCTGTCTAGTGAAGAGACCAAAGTTGAAGTTAATAGTGAACTTCTCCTCATTTGTGGAGTGTACTAATGCTCCAACTGAATTCTCTAGCATCAGAACAAAACTTGACAAGTGATTAAGAGATTGTATCAAATAAGTAAAACATGGATTTTCAAGGGTTGAGGAAAACAAAATAGAACAAAACCCAAAGACTAAAGTATCAAAAAAAAAAAAAATGCAGAGACTTCATGAATAAAGCTTTCACATGGTCATTCTCCTGACATTTGAAACTGCCAGGCTCCTCATCCTACTCTGAAGTGGTTTAGAGAAACAAGAGACAAAGGCATACCTCTCTGTTCCTCAAGCCTATGACATCCATCTACTTGCCATTTTGAAAGTAACAAGAACGTCTACTGTCATTCATATTTTGGGTCTGGACCACACTGTATGCAAGTTATCTGTAGGCTTCCTAATCCATAGACTGTCATGGCCAAGAGAGGACCCAAAGGACACAGGCTCTTCTTTTAGATTTTCCAAGTTGTCAAAAACCATAAATATTAAAACCATAAGAACAATCCTCATATTTCTCTTTCCAGTACAGCAGTGGTTTTCAAACTTTAGAGTGCCTCAGGATTTCCTGCAGGACTTGTTAAAACACAGATTGTTGGACCCCAAACCCAGAGTTTCTGATTCACTGGGGACTATATAATTTGCATTTCTACAAGTTCCCAGCTTCTGCTGCTGCCAGTCTGGTAACTACAGTTTGAGGATCTTTGGGTTAGATTAACTAGGGAAATGACCTGCAAAGCAAAAACAGAGGTTCTGCCATACCTGAGTTCTACACAAATGATGAAAATGAGTTGCAAATGCATTTTTGTTCATGTTTATAAATCCATACAGCTGTCTTTAAGGATAATTTAAATATTTTAATGAATTATGATATAATTTGTTCTTGGCATTTTTCCAAGGAGGACTTCATTGGTTTTGTTTCATCTGATCATTAATCTTATAACATGTGCCTCATTGGCATTTTACCTATAAAGTTAGACATTATATAAATGAAGAAACTGAAGCAATGAAACATTATCCACGATACTCCATGCTGCACAATTATTAGAAGAAAAAAACAGGGTTCAAACACAGACCTCTGTTACTCTAAATGATATATGTGTTTTAAATTAGGATGACATGCTTATTTTCAGGAAAATTTTAGTCCTAGCCTTTTACATTACAGTGCAATGTTTTGTTTTGTTGTTGTTTTTTTGTTTTGTTGTGTGTGTGTGTGTGTGTGTGTGTGTGTGTGTGTGTGTATGTATGTGTGTGTATTACTCAGGATTGAAAGCAGGAGTATTCTATCTCTGAGTCACCCCCTTAGCCCTATTTTTTTTTTTAATTTTGAAAGAGGGTCTCACTAAATTGCTGATGGCCTCACTAAGTTGCTGAAGCTAATCTTGAACTTGTGATCCTCCTGTCTCAGCCTCCCAAGTACTGGGATTACAGGTGTGCTCCACCACACCTGGAAAACAGTGGCTTTTAATACACTCACAAAAACTAGAAATGTGATTTAAAAGCTAAGCTCTACCAACTTATGCTATGTTACCCTCAAAAGCATTACATCTCCTTATGAGTATTTTCAAAAACCACAAGGAAATATGTTAAAGAATGCTAAGCACTTAGAGGAGTTCAAAATAAGATCTGCTTTCAATTTTGCTAAAGTTGTTCTACAATAATAACCCAGTAGACCAATGGATGGGCATCAGGAGATCAAAGTTGTCATCCTGAGCCAACAACTCACCAATTCTAAGGATTTGGGAGGGCAAGGTATTTAACTTTGTCATTAATGATATTGGCATATGCAGCACTTGCACAGCCACTACTATGGAACCACTTTGAAAATAAATGTCTATGTACAATAAAAATTATATTTACATGTGCATATTTTACACACAATATATGTAGTATACAAACATATATTATATGTAATATGTATGCACAAAATACATAAATTATGTATATGATATATACATGTATACAATGTATATTCATGAAGATGTACATTTATATATAAATATGCATATAATAATAAATATGCATAAATGTGTGTATCATAACTAATTTGTATATTTGCTTTGTATCATATATTAAATTATTTTTTAAAAAGCATAATTCCCAAAATGTCAGGTTTTTTTTGTCAATTTCTGGTGTGTCTGGTATAATTTTGATGTTTTAATTAAAATATTTATCCTTCCCTAAAAGACTAAGGCAAAGGACAAGAGTAATTAATCAAATACAAAACTACTAAACATGAACTGGCAGTTTCTTGTATTCCCTATAAACTCTTTTTATATATGTGTAAATTTTGTGATTTTTTTTACTAACCTTGCAAAAACTGTATATTTTTTCCCAGTTGTAGTTTTCTACATCCTCTGTGCATTCCTCCAGGTCCCTGTCACTACACTAATTTCCTTGAGCACCTTTTTTATATTGCTATGCTCCCATTGGAAAATGATAATTGTTTCCTGTTCTGTATTACAGGACGTAAAATTCATTTGTGCTTCTGGTGGAGACAGTTCTTAAAATTCTTTATTTCCCAGTTCTTTTTCTCCAAGTAACACAGGTGTGCTCTTGTTTCCCAGCCTCCCTGAAGATGAAATGTTTCCATCTGATTTCTAGGCAGTGTAATGTGAGTGGAGGTGCTGGCCTCCTCTTCCATTCCTGACTCTTAAGACCTCTTTGCCATTCCTTCTTGCTCTACTTATCTGCAATCAATGCAGAGGATCAAGTGAAAACTTGATTAGGAGATATTTAACTTCAGCTCTCCTGAGTAAAGCTGCTGGGTTGAAGGGACCTGTTTTGGGGGTTTTGTTTTGTTTTGTTTTTTTGTTTTATTTATTTTTTGATTGTGTGTGTGGGAGGGGGCACTGGGGATTAAACCCAGGGGTATTCTACCTCCAAGCTACATACCAGCTCTTTTTATTTATTTTCATTTTGACAGGGTCTCCCTAGATTGCTGAGAGTTTTGCTACCCTGCTGAGGCTGTCTTTGAACCTGTGATCCTCCTGTCTGTGCCTCCCAAGTATGCACCACCACACCTGACTTGGAATCTGGGTTATTGAATATCTGAGTAGAACAAAGACTCCCTCTCCCACTACTGATGCACATGGAAATCTCCTGTGAGTGAGGAATAAACCTTTGTCTTATTTAGGCATATAGATTAGCAAATTTGCCAAAATTAGTTAATAGAGCATAACTTTCTTGGCTTTCTCTTACTGTGTGTGTGTGTGTGTGTGTGTGTGTGTGTGTGTGTGTGTGTGTGTGTGTGTGGTGGTGGTGCTGGCAATTGAATCCAGGAGTTGTTTTTTTTTTTTTTTACTTCTGAAATAGCCCTATTTTTTTTTTTTATCTGGAAACAGAATCTCACTAGTTGCTGACAGCTTCACTAAGTTGTTGAGGCTGCCTTCATTCCTGAGATCTTCCTGCCTCAGCCTCCCAAGTACTAGGATTGCAGACATGTGCTACAATTACTGGCATTGGCTCTCTCTTACTTATCCCATGATACCTATCTTCAGATTTTGGGACAACTCAGTATCAGTAACCCCCCCACCCCTAACAATCAGGATGGTTATTTATGGGTGCCTACAACAACTATACTATATCACCTTTCTTTTCACTGTTGTTTCTTCCAGACAGAAATATCTCTTCCCTCTCTGAATTGTATTTCACATCTCTCCCATCATATAAATATTAACTCAGCATGCCTTTCCTCTATGAAACTTTTTCAGATTTTTTAAGTCAATTTGAATCTGTTACTCTCAATTTGAATCTATTATTTTTTTTTTCTTCACTGCACATAAATTATCAGTCATAAGTCATGAGCGCCCCCAAGTCAGGAAGACTTAAGATGACTCATGTCAACAACCTCACCACGCAGTCGCTAAGATAAGGAAATGAAAGAAAAAGTAAAAAGTGTCATGATATTGACATGCACTATTTTTATGAAAGCAAGGAAGAAGTATGCCCAATCTAGTTAGAGACACTGTTGCAAGTGGTATGTCACTTGATCTAAGTAGGTGAATCTTGACCTATATGTAGATATTGGCCAGGAAACATGCAGGCAAAGCAAAAAATGTCTCAGTACAAAAAAGCAACAGGTACAAAGGCCAAGTATGACAGAACAGTCACTAAGGCCATGGTGCGGTGTGAGGAAGAGTGTGTGAACACTAATTCAGTCCTTCGACAATGACTGGGATCATGCTTAACTCTGGGGATATAAAGATAATTAAAACCCTGTTTCTGTCACTTGTGGATTTATTTATAGTCTAATTATAAAGAGAGATATATAATCACAGTAGAATGTAGAAGTGTAATAACTACTTTATTTCATTTCATCTTATTTTATTTTTTAAAGTGTTGTAATAGGGACTCAAAGGAGACAGGGATGGAAGGGAGACAGTGTTGGAAAAGGACTTCTGGGATCATGTAACCCCTGAGCAGATTCTTAAACAAAGAGAATGAGTTCACAAGAATGAATAATCAAACACATTCTGGTCAAAGAAGGTGCAATAGGATGGGCACAAGGATTAAATTTTTTAAAAAATAATGCACATAGTAGATTAGCTAGCAATTCTTTCAGAGCACTGGGGCTCCTTGTGAAATGTGGGAATAGAAAGACATGAGCTACCCAGACAGATGGTGACCAAGTTCACAAAGGTTAGTAAATTTTACCCAACGTTTTCAGAATAAATCCTTAACTCATATGAAGTTGTGGAAAGATTTTAAAAAGAAAACTAATATGATTTGATTTACTTTCCAGAAAGATGTTTTTTATAGCAGAGTACAGAATGGAGAACAGAAAGGTAATCTGGAAAAGGCACATTTCACACCTTGTTATACTCCTCATTTGCATTATTTTTAGTATAAGATTTCTATGTCCTGTCTGCTAAACTTTGTGTTCAACTTTCCAAAGACAGGAGATACTGAGATAGTGACTTTTTTTTTTCTTTTTGCTACAACAGAACACAGAGTAAGGCACACATTTTTTCAGTCAAATTGTGCTGATTAAATGTTTGATTAAACTTAACTTTGAGTCCGGACCCTTGCTGAGTGGAGAGAGATTTCATTGTTGCCCTGCAGGAGAGAAGCAGTTGTATACTCCTGCCTTGAATAGATATCTTAACCTGTCCAGAAAGGGGAAATAACTACCTCACTACTGGGGGAGGTGTTGGGAAGTTTAATTAGCCAGTGTTTATAATCTTCTTTGAAGCTGAAAAGTGCTAATTATGTTTTTCCCACTTTACAACTTGGAGTCACATGGACCATATCTTAAGAGATTCTGAGTTAGGAAAGTTTTTACCTTCACTAATTAAGCTGGGTAGCTCTGGCAAACATGTGTTCTAGCAAGGAAGCCTTATAATGAACCAAGTTATTCTGGAAAGTTGGAGGTTGGGAGATTTATGGGTGAGTTTCTTAGTAGACTGACTCTGTTACAAAGATCATTAAATCAGTAAGATCCACCCAAGGAACATTGGTCCATAAAGAGATTCCCTATTCTCTAGTAATCTCTTCCTGATAACCTCTGCTACCACCTTGATGGAAAAAATAGCTATCATACAGTCTAAATATGAGCCCTCTTAATCTTCCATATCTAAACATGAATGGAAAATTTAACAAAAAATATTAAAGAGAGCTAGATCAAGAAGTAATATTCAAATTAGCTGAGTATAATATAGTGAGAAGCCATTGTACCCATGCCAGTGAAAGTCTCTTTATGCGAGAGTCATGTGGCCAATCAACAAATAGTCTTCAAACCTACTTTATCCCTTCAAATAATAAAACACCAGAAAAATGATATACTAACATTTTCCCTTCATCTATCAGTGTCCTATTTTCAGAATCTTTATTTCTACCTTGAAATCCTGTCTTTTCTTCTCCCAGAAGATATGCATTTGGAATATTAATTTTCTGCAGAAGAAAACTTATTCCCAACTACAAGGTAGGTGATCCTTTGGTATTTTGTTTCAATATACCAAATACTTAAAAACATAATGCAATAAGATCCATATTTATAAAAAAAAGATGGAAACAATAGGTCCAATGAATACAGTCAGTGAATCAAACATTTGGGAAGCTGCCTAGAGCAACCTTCCAGTTATTTGTGTTCAAACGCATATCTGAAAGTGGTCCTTAATGGGAATGAATGCTTACAAGTTGTAGATCATACCCTAAGGGAAACAATAGATACGAATGATGTTAATGGCACATACGAATCATCAAGTAGCAACTCTGTCCTAAGTACTAGACTATGTGCTTTGCATTAACATCTCATTTCATTCTCTTCACAACCTATGGGATAGTATGATCTGAAACTTAGAAAGGATGAAACTGAAAACTAAAGTGGGTAATAAACATTCTCAAGACCACTCATTTGCGTAAGTTGTTTGTATCAAAGTTTGGTCACTTAGCCACTACAGATATGTTTCAGTATTCTAGGGGTACAAATTGCCACATATATACAGATTATCACTTTATAGTTAGATTAATTTAGTGTTTAAGGAGTGGAATTGCATGAAAAGTTTGCCTAAATGTTTCAAATGAAGCATGATACTTAAGAAATGTCATAATTGTGGTAGAATGTTTTCAAATACAACCCTCAACCTATTCTGGATTCTTGTCCATTCCTCTCTTGTGGTTACTAAAGTTTTCGAAAGTTTAAGGAATCAAACTTATGCAATGCCTATTTAGTTTTCTCTCTGAACATCATGTAACCAAACTGCTTATATGCCATCTTTTTGTATCCCAAGTATCTTGCTGGAGTATACAATCATCAGACAATTGTAACATTACACTATCCTAGAATGAAGGGCATTAATTAATAAATTTTACTTCTTCTAGTACCAAAAAATACAATAGTATAAAAAGAAAGAATAGCACACATACATACACACTCATTTACTACAGGCTTAGTAAGAAAGAGAGGGAAAAAAACTTCAGGATAGCAGCACATCTAGATAAATTGTACTTTGTAAGACGCTCATTAAAAAGTAAATGACAGGATCATGGATGCCTAAAGGTCTCATTTATTTATCATGGGAATAAGTTTGTTGCTCAGCTATCCAAAGGTTTTGTTTGTATGTGTGTGCTTTCTGCTCACAAGAGTGTTCTTAATATGAGAGTGGGACTGGCTGGCAAACTGCTCCTCATAAAGGATAGTGTTGTCTTAGCAGTTTATGTCCAAATTTTACAGGACTACATAGTATCTAGAGCAAACCATTCAATGGAAGGGATTGAACTCATGGTTTTAAGTTAATTTTGGAACTGTTTTCTGAACTTACACTTTTTTGTAATAACACTTCCATACATTTTATTTGGCTGCCTACCAATTCTTTATTTTGGAGATTTAATTTTCTGAATGTTAACCTCTGAGTTCTTTGTTAGTCAAAATCATCTTTGAAACCTTATTACCAAATAAATGTCACTCAGTCCACCGAAATTGTTAGCCCCCCATTTAATAGAAAGCATGAGTTTGGTTGGGCAACATTCTAAATTGAATCAGATATTGGTTTGACCCCGAACTATTGGTATCACATGAGTCATTCTGTACTTTCTACTTTGTTTGACTTCTTCATGTGGTTAAATGCATTGTCCACAGAAAACTGTGCTTTAGTGGTGAATATCATCAAACCACATGGAATCAGTGGTTTTCATGAGGCCAAAGGGAGCCATGAACTTCCATATCTGCACATTTCACAGCCCAATGATCTTAATATACCCACATGTATTAGGCGGCAGATATTAACTTACACACTTTCTCAAAGAGTGTTATATTGAGATCAATATTTCATTAGCACTCTCCGGAGCTAATGATTAAGCCATGCACCAGCTGGACCCAATTCCCTGTAGTGAGTCATTGACATTTGCACCGTGGCCTGTGAGGTAATCTGCCCTTTTAAAAGAATGAAAAAGGTTAACCCAGACCCTTGTAAACCTTTATCAATGACTTGACATCATTAAAATCTGTCCAGTCCATTTTCTGGCAGTCAATCAAACATAAAACTCCCTAGAGTAGTATGCTCTCAATTTTTTAACTGAGTAAATCAAACCAACAATCTCTTGAAAAACATCATTTAATATATGTTCCAGAAAATATACTTGTATATGTTCTATGGCAGATAGAGAAAAAGAGAAGGCCTGCCGCCTGGCTTCAAGATACTTATTGCCTAGTTAGAAAGTCAAATTAGAACCCAAGAATACCGTTATAATTTAAGTATTAGGTAATAACCAAAATATAGAAATAGATGAAAGCAACAATGGTCTCAGAAACTTGCATTTCATCATTCAAAATATCTGATATATATAGTCTCATACATGAAAAGAGAACAAAAACATAGGAAATGGGACTTGGGTGCATATCTAAGGATAGATAAGATTCCATAGTTTTGGAGGAAAGGAGGAAAAATATTATTTGTAAACAATGGAAAGAAGTCAATATAAGATTAAAATAATTGTATGTGTGTGCTAAAGATAGAACCCAGGAGCTTTATAACGCTGAGCTACACCGCAAGCCATATTTTATTTTTTATTTTAAAATAGGGTCTCACTAAGTTCCTGAGGACCTCACTAAATTGTCAAGCCTGGCCTCAAACTTGTGAACCTCTTGTCTCAATCTCCCATGTACCAAGATTATAGGCATGTGCTGCCATGCCCAGATCGAAAGTAGTTTTTATCCAGATATTTCTACTTGACTTAACCTGACCACCACAATTTAGAGAAATAGTGCTTGAAAATTATTAGTTGAAACTGTAGCAAAGAGAACCAAAGCAGTAGTTTGCATTGGATGCAAGAAAAATTATGTTTCTATTGTATTGCTCAGGGATCAGCTAGTAACTGCAATTGGAAATCTCACAGGTGCAGCCTACCCCTGCCCCCAACATTTTTCCTCTCCTTTCATACAATGCAGGTGTGTACACATCTATTTTCTAATAGGTAGACTTCTCTTTCCAACAAGGCTTTCCCTCCCAGGCTTCACTCCTGCTACTGAAATAACTACCAGATTTTCCTTGGCAGCTTCCAAAACACACGTGTCTCCTGAATATTTCCCCCATAGCTTCCACACCTCCCACTGTGCATCAGCTAATTTTTCATTCACCCAAGCCCGCAGAATGACAGATCCCACAATTAGCTTTCTCAGAGGCTCCCTTCTTCCTTGGCAGTAGGTGTGGTGAATGTCAAAATCCCATCCTTTTAGCACACTCAGTTTAGTATTAAAAGCTTTGTTGATGACAGCAAACAAATGTGTGGGGGCATGGTGGGGCAGAAGTATCTTAAGAGGGAAAACAACTGGACCATTTGCTTCATCCAGTTGCAGAGTATTAGGGGGAAAATGTTCATCAAGTCCAGCACCATCACTTTGCTGAAGAAGAACATAGGAATCTGAGAGGAAATGTATATAATCCAAGATGTGTAAAAAAGTTAGTGATGGAGGTGGAATTGGCACATCATTGAGAGATGATAAGCCCTTCTAAGATAAAAGTCAGGTTTATACATCTTTGAAGGTCCTCGTGTGCATTGCTCATAACAAATGTTAACTGAATGTTTTGAAAGATGAGCAAGTAAAGACTGGTTTTTAACTGAAATTCTCAGAATGTTAAATTTAATGTTAATTTTCCAATTTAATTCAGTATTTCTTCTATTACTGTAGAGCTAGGGTATATTTTCATTTGTTTTTTATCTATACTTTTCTATTTATCTTTTAAAGCCAGCCATTTTCCTCCATCAAGTTTTCTACTTTTCTGTACTTTTAGAACAAAATTATACACATCACATCCCTTCTGCCTATCTTCATTATTCCTTTAAGGTAGTTTAGGATATAATACTCTTTCAAAAAACACTTTTTTTTTCCCTTTTTGGTATTGAATTTTTTTTTGTAGTACTAGGAATTGAACCCAAGATCATCTTACCTCTAAGCTATACTCCCAGCTCTTTTTATTTTTATTTTGAAACAAGAGTCTCACTAAGATGTGGAGGACCTTGCTAAGTAGCTGAGGCTGGCCTTGAACCCGAAATCCTCTTGTTTCATCTTTCCAAGTACTGAGATTATAGGTTTATGTCATGAAGACTGACTTGATTTTTTGTATTCTTAATATTGAGCTCTCCATGCAATGTCTTCAGTCCTAAGCTGAAATGTTCATCTAATCCCTATTGAATGAAATCTTTGATGCTAAAGTAAGTGAATTTGCCAATTAAAATGGTATGCCTATTGTGCGCTCCTCAGTATTAAGCATATGGGGAATAATAACCAATCAAAGAAATAATCTTTGCATTTTTGAGATGAGAGATAATTTTCTGTTGATTGAATTGACAACAATAAAAAGCACAAGAGATGACAAAAACAAAGTTGATTTCTATACAGATAATAAATTCAATTATATTGAATTATCTTCAATAAAGTGAATATTTTGTATGGACTAGGTAAAAGATAAAGTGAACTCATGGATCAAACTGACACAAGCATAAAGGGAGAAGTGAAAACTTTCTAGGTTCAAAGGATATTGGGTCAAAACATTAAACACAGGAATGCATTAATGGCGTATAATTAGGTGGTGGTGTAGACAAGTTTGATTAGAACAAAGGACATATATAGGAAGAAAGAGGCAGCATTTGATGGGCCAGGAATTGGGGACTTTAAATTTTGATAGATATCCTTTTCTAGATAGCAACTAGGTGATCTTGCACCCAAAGGATTCATGTTCTCACTTGAGAGACAGACAGGAATATAAAGAACCAGTAAAGAAGCCGGGCGTGGTGGCGCACGCTTGTAATCCCAGCATTCGGGAGGCTGAGACCGGAGGATCCGGGTTCGAGGCCAGCCTCAGCTACCTAGTGAGGCACTCCGCAACTTAGTGAGACTCGGTTTCAAAATAAAGAATAAAAAATAGGGCTGGGGGAGTAGCTCGGCGGTAGAATGCCCCTGAGTTCAATCCCTAGTACCGCAAAAAAAAAAAAAAAAAAAGAACCAGTAAAGATTAATAAACTATGGAACCATGTCAGAAATTATGACCCTAAAAGATAGATTTTCACAAGACAGCATTATCAAAGAAAAACTTCAATTGAATTAAAATGGAAATGGTATAGGAAAGGCATTAAGTATCTGGGGTTGGTGTTGGACATCTGTAATCCAAGTACTTCAGAGGCTGAGACAGGAGAAGGTTCCAGGATAGCCTCAACTTTGTAGGAGACTCCCAGCAACCTAGTGGAACTGTTTCCAAACAGAAGATAAAATAAGCTGGGAGTATAGCTTAGAGGTAGAATAATTCTAGGTTAAATTCCCTCTTCCCCCCAAAAAGGCATTTTGTGTTGGATTATCAACCAGAATGGGAGAGATTACAGACAGAAAAAAGAAAAAGAGTCTTATTTTTTATCTATTATCTTTTACTTGTTTTTGATAGTTTGGTTCTCATACTCTCACCATTAATTGGAAATAAATAGCTTTATTATTCAATAATTAAAATTTTACATATATTTATATCCTAGTAAATGATATAAATGTTTTATATCCTGGTAAAGGAGAGAACACATATGGTAAATTTTAGAGCTATGCAGTTAGCGTTTATGAAGTTCTCACTGCAGAGTATACGCTCTACTAAGCTTCATCCCTTTTTTGCAATTAATAATTATTGATTTTTGAAATGTCACTTTAAGTAAATACTTAATATTTAAAAATATAGATGGTGAATGCTTGATTATGAGCTCTCTGTATGCTTCTTGTTTCTTCTATTCAAGAACTAATGAAAGGAAATAGCAATTTTTAATCTTGAGTATATTCAATCTTAAAAAATTTAGAAGAAAAAAGAAAAATAAAGACATGATCAGAAGTGTTATATACAGATCAAACAAAATAATAGTCTAGCTGCATTTTGGATTTAAATGGGAGAATTTCTGTTTTGATATAAGCCAACATATTTTAAAACAGAAATTGTCAAAGTGGATTGCATCTAGAGAAAATCAGCTATAGAAGCATACTTGTCAAATACGGAAATAAAAGATGATCGATACTGAGAAGGGGTGATATATCTTTTAATAAAGTTTTTAAAATAAGCGAAGCTTTGAGAGACACAGTAGAATCCCAACTGGTTGCTAGAAAACCTAATTAGGAATAGTATAGGAATGCCACTGCTCCCATCGTTTTTTTCAATATATTTGAGATTTTAAACTGTGAAAGCTATAAACTATTAATGTAGTCCAACTTCTTATGCTTTTCCAATCAGTGGAAGTGGGTTTTTGTTTTTAATTTTTATTGATCTATTGACTATTAGGCTTTGGTAAAGAGACTAGTATACTGAATTCACATATATCTTTCATTGAAGTATAAGTTGGAATCAGATGGCCCTCTCTTCACCTTCATATATAACATAAGATTTTTTTATTGCAAATCTCAGATATCTTGTCATTTCAACTATAAATATTAATATACATCTCAAAAATAAAAACTCTTAAAATCTATAAATTCAATACTAATATTAAGCAACAAATTAATGGTAACTTCTTAATATCACTAGCTATCTAGTCAGTGCTCATTTAATGTTTTGTTTTCTAGAGTTTACCACAGTATAGATTTCTTGAATGCATCCCAGTGGTGGTGTTCAAAATGTTCTTCTATCCCCTGAATTTTTTGTAAATTACATTTAAGTAAAGAAATTTGGTCCTATTCAGTTTCAATGTTTTGGGGCAAGGATATTTTAAAGACAATGTTATGTATGTCTAACAGAAGACATGGGATGCCTGGCTATTTCTCATTTTATTACAATTGTAGACATTGATATTATTTTTGATGTAATAATCAGTCAACATCTATAATATGGTTAATTTTTTATATTCTCTTGCCTTTTATGACTACTTTTTTTTTTCTTGCCATACTGGGGATTGAACCCAGGGGGATTCTACCTCCGAGCTACACTATACCCTCGGCTCTATTTTATTTTAACATGGTCTCACGGTCCTACTAAGTTGCAGAGTACCTCATTAAGTATCTGGGCCTGGCCAAGAATCTGTGATTCTCTCAGCCTTTCAAGTTCTGGGATTACAAGTGTGCACCAACACACCCAGTTTGTCTTCTATTACTTTTAGAGTAAGTTTTAGTTTAGTCCTTAAGATTATATATATTTAGTCATTTGAGGTGCTTTAAAGAATAATTTCTGATAGATTTTCCAAATATCTTATGCTAAAAATTTCCAAATATCTTATGCTAAATTAAAAATTTTCCTATTCATAATAGTTTGTCCATGTCATTTATGCTTAAAAATAAAATTGATAATGTATTAAACCACTTCTTTACTAAATATTGCCTTAAAATATGACTGATGAACACCTGGTAAAATGACAATTATCTTTATTTTTAATTGACATTATTTTGTGTATGTCTGATTTATTTTTTCTTCAAGAATCAATACTCTTACTAAGAAATGTTTTGAACCAATTTTCTGTAGTATTCAACATAAGTTTTTTTATTTGTATTTTGAAGTTTTGTTGGTTGGTAGCACAGGAACATAATAGAATTATCAATTTTAGTTCCATTTCTTTAATTTTTATATATCTTTTAACTACTTTCTATGTTTCTAATAGTCTATATCTACTTATCATATTCTCTCAAATTTATCTCTTTGTTCCTTTCAGGATTTTTACCTACCATATTCTATTTATCCAAAACCATCGTTTATAAGCACTTTTGTGCACTTTTTAGGTTACTTTTCAATTCTGAGATATTTTACATTTTTTTTCTGTCTTATTAAAATGTTTTTCAAATCTTCTTGTGCTCCTAATCAACTATTTTCTGAGGTTTTCTTCTTTTTTTTTTTTCCTTTGTGTGGTAGAGATTGGATGTAGGGCATTCTATCTCCAAGCTACACCCCCAGCCCAATTTTATTTCTTATTTGGAAATGGACTCTCATTAGGTTGCTGAAAGCCTCCCAAAGTTGTCAAGGCTGGATTTGAACCTGTGATCCTCCTGTCACATACTCCCAAGTACTGAGATTACAAGTGTGTGCCACCATGCCCTGCTTTTTTTTTTTTTTAACAGTCTCTTTAAGTTGTTGATGACTTTACTAATTTGCTGAGGCTGGATTCAAACCTGTAATATTTCTGTCTCAGGCTCCCAAGTACTGGGATTAGAGTGTGCACCACCAATCCAGGCTTCCAATCTTAAATTGTGTTTTTTCTTGTCAAGGCAGTTAGATGCCCATTTTGCCTTCCTATTACTTGCCTTGTCCAGATGCTATTCATTGTTGTTCCTACACATACTTTTGGGTTAGTGGGACTATTTTGCCACCTAGTATTTTTGAAGATTTTCATGAGTTTTTAGTTTTTAACCTCATTTCTCTAATTATTTAAGTGGGGGATTCAGGAATATTTAAAACCCACTTTGCTTCTCTACATATCTCATAATCCCATACATATATATGTATATATACATATATATATATATATACATATATATATTCTAATGATAGTTTTTGAATGCTATTGGTGGAAAGAAATCTGAATTACTTGAGATTTGTAATGGATAGTATCTAGTGAAATCTCATAAAGTGCCCCAATTTAAGACATATGTTTCTTTGTATCAGAAGAAAAGTAAACAAAAAATATGATTGAACCAAAACAGTCTTTAAAAAAAGAAGAATCTGGATGTGGTGGTGTACACCTGTTATCCTAGTTCTTAGGATGCTGAGACAGGAGGAAAGTAGGTTTGAGGACTGCCTCAGCGACTTAGCGAGGCCCTGTTTCAAAATAAGAAATATAATAGGGCTGGACCTATAGCTCCCATATAGAATGCCCTTGTGTTCAACCTCCAGTACTAAAGAAATAACGAAAAGAAATTGGATAGAATAGTGCTAAAAGGTGTGGGTGAGGAATGAAGAATATTTTTCTGAGATAAAATTTTGTTGCCTGAATTAGTCTAAGCATAGTAATAAATAACATATATTTTTTAGGGAAAATTATTACATAACTAGGCAATGTAAAAATTTACCACACAAAGGCTAAAGAAGAAAAATGATATTAATATAAACACAAAATCATTCAGCATAAGCATTTTAACAGAATGAAAATGTATTCATGATCAAAACTCTCAGAAAAATAGGAAAAGAGGATAACTTCTTTATCTAGATAAAGAACATCAACAATATTTTACATGTAACAGTTTAATTAATGGTAGAAAGAGATCCCTTTTGCTTCTATCATAATGAATGAATAAATTATGTCCTTTCTCATTATTCCTTTAATATCAGACTATAAGTCTTAGTTGGTATGATAAGGAAGGAATATTTATATAAAACATTTATATTGGAAAGGGAAAAATAAAACTGCCTTTGCTCTCAGGTTATATGATTGTCTCAGTAAAAAATCCAAAATAATGGAAATGAAACTCCTAGGAAATTAACTTTTAAAACTACAACAGCATTGTAACACAGAAGATCAACATACAAAATTAATTGCTCTTCTGATACTAGCAATGACCAATTAGAACTTGAAAATTAGAAAAAGAAATAATGTTTACAATCTCATAAAAAATTTAATAAAGAAACAAAAGAACTAGTTAGGTATAAAACTGATGATATATTTACAGAATCTGTATATAGACAACTCTAAAACTTTGCAGCTGAGCAAGGTGGTGCATACCTGTAAACCCAGTGCTTGAGAGACTAGACAGTCTCTGACAGGATCACAGGCTGTTCAAGGTCAGCAGGCCCTAATTTAGTGAGACCCTATTTCTAAATAAAAACTAAAGTAGGATTGGGGACATATCTATGAGGTAGAATGCCCCTAGATTCAATCCCTAGTAATAAACACGCACACACACACACACACACACACACACACACACACTTGAAATATCACTCCAAAGTTCATGTGTTGAAAGCATATCCCCAGTGTTGCAAGGTTCAGCACTGGGGCATGGTTGGAGAAGCTGTGTCATTGAGGGTGTGTCTTGGAGACTATGTAACTCCAAGGACCCCTTCCTCTTGCTTTCTCTGCTTTTGCTTTAGTCTGCCCTGATATGAGACCCAAGTTCCTCTGTAATATATCCATCTGCTGCTGCTGCTGCTGCGGTTTCTGCCTCCTGCCGGATCCTATGGACTAAAACCACCAAAATCATGAACCCAAATAAATTCTTCTTCCTCTAAGTTGCTCTTGTTTGTCATGCTGGTTACTTCTAAGGGAAACCTGACTACAACAGGGGACATTCTGGACCCAAGCCATAACATCTCACACATCTGAAACCTGGGAAGTCTATGACTGAGTGGCTAACATCTGTGGAGTGTCTACTTGCTCAGTCATTCTATTGCAGAAAGGCAGAAAGACAAAAGAACACATGAGTGCATGTGAAAAAAAGGAGGGAATGACTTGACTTTTGTTAAGATGATTGTCTCATGATAAGTAACACTCTTGAAAAAATGGCTCCATTCTATTTATTAGTCACCTTGTAGGCCCCACTTCTCAACATTGCTGCATCTAAACTTAAGTTTCCAGCAAATGCACTGTGGTAGACATATTCAAACCATGGAACAAGACCATATCAAGTAAACAGAAAAACCCAGACAGACTGTATACCTTTCACAAAAAATAACTCAAGGAAATATTTAATAAGTATAACATGCAAAACTACAAAATTTCTAAAAGAAAACAGAAATATAGGTGATCATAAGTTACGCAAATAAAAATAACATTTAAGGAAAAATTTTATAAGGCAGATTTTGTTAACTTTAAAACCTTCTACCCTATGAGACACTGTTAATACAATGAAAACATGAGCCAAGGATAGGAGAAAAAATTTCAAAATGAATATCTGATAATGGAACATTATTGATAATGTAAGAATAACATAAAACTCAGTAATAGATAAGAACAATACAATTTCAAAATGTGAAAAAGATCTAAATCTAAACAGATAATTTTCCAATGATACACAGATGGCAACAAGAATCTGCAACATCATTTTCCATTAGGGAATTGTAAATTGAAAGGACAATGGAATATAGCCACATACCTGGCAAAAAAAGAATATAGAAAGAAAAAAAGAAAAAATATTAATTGCTAGCAAGGAAGTAGAGTAATAGCAACTCTCATTTATTACTGGTATGAATGTAAAATGGTACTGCCAATTTGGAACACAATTTGGCAGTTTCTTGCAAAGCTAAACATAGTCTTATCGTGAAATCCAGCAACCACACTCTGTAGTATTTACCCAACTGATTTGAAAACTTATGTCCACAAAAAACCCTGAACACAAATGTACAGTGCAATTGTTTTTTTTTTTAAATACTCATGGAAAACTATAAAGCAACCAATCATTTACAAGATGAATAGATATACAAATCATAGTATTTTGGTATAATGTAATATTACTCAGTGACAAAAAAAAAATCAACTAGCAAACCGTGAAAAGAAAAAGGTGGATTTTGCATGTATATTTCCATATGAAAGAAGCCAATCTGAAAATGCTACATCTTGCATGATTAAAAATATATGTCTTCTGCAGAAGGTAAATCTGTAGAGACTGTAAGCAACTCATTGTTACAGAGTTTCAGGGGAACACAAGAGAGTTGAAGCACTAGTGATATTTTAAACTGCTATAATGTGGATATATGACACAATGCATTTGACAAAACCCATTGAACATTACAACACAAAGAGTGGTTATAAGATGGGCATATTAAAATAATTATTTAGTTAGAAGAATCACAAAATAAGAATTCAGAATGTGACAAAACATACTTGCGAGGCTGAGACAGGAGGATTGCAGGTAGGAGGGCATCCTCAGAACACAGTGAGATTTCGAGCATCCTGATGAGGCCCTGGTTCAAAATCAACAACAAAAAAAAGGCTTGGTTGTAGTTTGGAGGTATAATGTCCCTAAGTTCAATATCAAGTACTAGCAAAATGAATGTGATAAAACAATATAAATATTACAAATGTATGGAAAATGTTCACTGAAAAGTATATAGCAGGGATGTTCTTACTTAAGCTACTTCAGAAATAAGATGAGTATGTAAAATTGAAGATACAAGACATAGTATATACGCACTATACTAGTTGGTAAACTTGTTTCTCACCAGGGTAGGAGGGACAAATTCTGATACTGTGACATTTCTATACAGAGTAGAGTTGAACTCAATACAGAGTTGAACAGTTAAAAGATGGAGGATGGTGGTAGTCTCATGTATTTCTCACTAATGAAGTATAAGCTTATAGATATAGATACGTATGGGGATTAGGTTAGGATGATACATATAGTAGATTAGAGTTGAAGTAATCAGTACAAAATTTAATTTAATATTCATATAGTATATTATATAAAGAAATATTCATTGATATATTTATATACATAAGCTACTATATATATATACTTGTTTTTTTAATTTTTTATTGTAGTAATTCGTGCAATATAGCATACATCTTTGTTAAGTACAAGTTGTTAACAACATATTTGCACACACTTCTCATTTGACCCCTTCCCCAATTCCTTCCCCATTCCCTCCCTCTCCCTCCCCCTCAGGTTCAGTTCAGTGAGTGACCTTGACATGATTGTGTAAGTACATCATGTGCCTTAGGGTGTCCCTCTGCCCCATGCATCCACTACAATTAAATCAACTTCTTTGCTTATCGAGGATCTCTCCATTTAATCTGGAGACCCTCCTATGCCCCATCTTCTCCCTAGCATCCCCATATTAGGGAGAACATATGCTTCTTAACTCTTTGTGACTGACTAATCTCACTTAACATAATGTTTTCCAGTTGCATCCATTTCCCTGCAAAGAACATGATTTTGTTCTTCTTTATGGCTGAGTAAAATTCCATTGTGTACATATCCCATAGTTTTGTAATCCATTCGTCTGTGGTTGGACATCTTGGCTGCTTCCATAGTTTGGCTCTTGTGAATTGAGCTGCTATAAACATAGATACACATGCATTGGTCTGATAATTTGGTTTCCATTCTTTTGGGTATATACCCAGTAGTGGTATTGCTGGGTCATATGGTAGGTTCACTCCCATTCATCTGAGGATCCTCCATACTGTTTTCCACAGTGGTTGCACAAGTTTGCAATCCCACCAACAATGTATTAGGGTTCCCACTTCTCCACACCCTCACCAGCAGGTGTTGTTGTTCATGTTTTTTATGATTGCCATTCTGACT
>PVLC010002175.1:0-64074 GCA_004027655.1 Graphiurus murinus | reverse complement strand
GATTTTCTTGAGTTCTTTGTATAGCCTAGATATTAAACCTCTATCTGAAGTGTAACTGGCAAAAATTTTCTCTCACTCTGTAGGTTCTCTGTTGAGGATACTTGTTTACTACACTGAGTTGGCCAAAAATGGTGAAATTACAGTAATTGTCATTCTCCAAAAGTGGAAGTGGGGCTAATTTGAAAAATGATTTACATTATGATAGGGACAAGAAATATACAAGACTAGTTTGAAACATTTTATAATTTCAGAAAGAAAAGTTTAAAGAATAGGCCCACAAAGATGGCGGTATGTCAAAGAGACACAGAAGACAACTAAGAAAGTTCCCAATGGACATTTGTAGAACAAATTGAACAACAAATAAGTTAGAGTTGGATTGTAACACAAAAAATAAGTTAATATCCATGAGTTCATGCTCATATAAATAATAAACACACGTGGAGGAAGAAAATTCTCAAATGTAGGATTATAGATAATTTCTGCATATACTCTCTCCCCAAAGGAACTAGAGGATATCTCTCCACTCCTTAAGTGAGGGCTGTACCTAGTGACTTTCTTCCAAGGAAAGATGCAGGTAAAAGGGAACAACAACAAAAAAAAGAGTTAGTTTACTGTTGAGAAAACTGAAAACACGACTTCCCAGTGAACATCAACTATGATAAATCATGTCACTAGTAGATTGTCTTCATAAAAAGTGAAGAGAATATCACTTTACCCATGTATCCCTCTTCTTCAAATATATAATTCCAATCTAATCAGGAGAAAGACATAAAAATCATCAGACAAATCTAAATTCAGCTGCATGCTATACAATACCTGACCAATACACAACAAAACTGTCAAGATCATCAAAAACAAGAAATGTGGAAAATTGTCACAAACAGCAGGAATCCAAGGAGGCATGATGAGTGATTATAATGCAGTTTCCAGAATCACGGAACTGAAAAAAGGATAATAGGCAAATACCTAGGTAATATGAATAATATAGATTTTACTTGATGATAATATATCAAGATTAATTTACTAATTGAACAAATATATCATAAGAACAGAAGATGTTAATAATAGGAAAAACTGAGTGAGAAGTAAATGGGAACTATGTATTATCTTTACCAGTTTTGTTTTTCAGCAAATCTATATTCATAAGAATAAAATCATAAAATCTATTAAGAAAAAAAAATTTGGCATGGTTTGTCTTAATATTGGGACAGCCAACATTTTGCATAAATTCCCAGTTACAATCTCTAGGAATAGTGAATGACAGATTAAGCCCTCATAAAACACACACACACACACACACACACACACACACACACACAATAGAATAGAAAATGACAAAAGAAAGCATGTTAAAATGTTAAAATTGAGAGAACATCCAAAATATGTTATTTTTTTCCTGAATCTCTCCAATAAAGAAATTCACATAGTTCATTTTGTGTAACTCCTGTCACTTTACTAAAGAAAATCACTTTATAATCTAAGTTTTCTGCCTTCCATTTGAGTATATTCAAATACGGTCTACCATACATAAACCATATTTCAGTTCAAACATGTTTTTTTTCTTCATTTCTCTAGAATATCTAATATTAGAAACTCATTTACTCTATGGGAGTTCTTTAATACATGGATAAGAAAAGTAAAGCATGTCTTGCCTGAGGCCAGTAAATAAGTGACAATCTGCAAATTTAATGTAAAAATGATTAATTTTCATAGATAGTGGTATAGCCCAGTAAAACCTTGTAAATTTATTCTATTAAATAGGTGAAAACTAAAAACTTCATGAAATATTTTATTTATAGAGCATTTTTCCAGTGTATTGTAAAAGAGATGCTATTCTAAAACTGGAAAAAATGTTCAAATCAGGTTTTCATATTTTAACAAATCAAAGACACACTTAATCTACTTTGAGGAGTCATTTTTAATGAACCCATTACCTAAAGGAGTAATCCTAATTTCCCTCACAATTAAAAAACTAAATATTTTTTCCATTTGACAATTTGACTTTTTTTAATCAACAAATACCCATCTGTGGTGTAATTCCAGTACTTGGAAAGCTGAGACAGGAGGATCAAAGATTTGAGGCCTTGGCAACTGAGCAAAACTCTCAGCAACCTAGTGGGACTTTTTTCAAAACAAAAAGGGCTTGGACATAGAATGTCCCTGGGTTCAACCCTCAGCACTAGAGAAAAATAATAATAAAATATAAAAATCAATAAATAGCTAATTTTATTGCAATTACAATGAATGTTAATAATTCCAAAGAAGTGGAATCACTGAGTCTTCATGAATTTACAAAGTGTGAGAGAGTATTGTAGTTCATCCAGTCCATTGCCATCCACCCTAAATAGAAGTTTATTCACTTAGTTATATCTTAAACAATGAAAAACTTCCATTTAAAATAACATTTTAAGCCATAGATCATTCTACCAAAGGGGAAATGACATTATAAACTAGAGAAAGAAAAAATAATATGAGAAATGTACCATAATATTTCTAGGCAGAAAGAAGTCATAAAGATTTTATTGTAGATTTTATTTACTTGTTTATTTACTTACTATATTCTGTCTTATGCGCTTTGAAGACTGGAAAAGAATTATGGAAGAACAGTGGCAGCCCTTTTAATTTACCGGGTGCACATGGTCCATTAGAAAAATACTGTCTGGTTTATAGTATAATCATATTCTCTTTCTTCATCATAGAAAAGCAGATTCCTCAGTACCCAGAACATATCTTTTCCTATACCTTCCAAGAGAAGTAGATGAATTTGGTATACTAGAAATACACATACACACACTCACACACACACACATATATATGTACACACATACATACACTAAGAAACATATGATATATTATATATAAAATATATATGCATATACACACTAAGATATATAATATAAAATATACATTATAAAATATAATGTGTATAAATATAAAATGTATATTAAAATATTTATATTGATTCAGTCTTCGTTCCTGGTTACACACACACACACACACACACACACACACACACACGCCCCTCCTAAATCCCTTAGAATGTTCTGAGTGATGAGACACACACATAAGGAGATCTCAATATAGCTTCAAGACAGGAGTTGGTTTGCAAACCTTGATAAGAAGATGGGAATTGTAACCCACCCCATAGCTTCTGGAGAAAGGAGAGGGACTATAGATTGAGTTAATAATTCATAGATTGAGTTAATAATTCATCATGCATACCAGATGTGATCTCTAAAAATCCACCTAGCAATGAGGTTCAGGGAGCTTCTAGGTTAGTGAACTCATCAAGGTATAGGGAAAATGTTGCACCTACAGAGAGCCTGGAAGCTCTGCACCACTGCCCCCTCCTTGTCCTATGTATCTATTTCATTTGGGTAGTCCTGAATTTTATCCTTTATAATAAATCACATATAAGTAAAGTACCTTTCTGAGTCCTGTGATCTGTTAAATTATCAAGACTGCAGAAGGAGGCATGGGAAACCCTCCTTCAGTCTTGATAATATCACCCACTTGGTGTTAGAAAGTTGGAGAAAATAGTTCTGGAAAAAGAAAACACACATTTGGTGTCACAAGGAGAAAAACACCTTTTGATGGGTCTCCTACAAAATCAGAACAATTGATCCATTAATCAAACATGCTACTTGGTAGGTAAAATATCAAAAAATGTTGGGAGATGTTATGGAGGATATAAGTTAAGTTTAGGTCAGGGCTATTAAGGAACATTCAGACAATTTGTATACCTCAAAGTATATTTAATAAGGAAGATAATCTATATGAATTACCAAATTAATGGCAGAGCTGATCAATAAAAGAAATTCCAAGGACATACAAGTAAAAATTATGAAGAAATAAATCTTTGGTAAGTGTTTTTGAGGTTTCAGGTCCACACATGTTCTTGACTCTGCTCCAGGCACTGGAGACCACAGTTTGGGATAAACTTCACTGTTGCTCTCAGTGGTGGCATTTGGTTCTCTTTCTGCCAGGTGAATTACAATGAAGCATTCTCAATTTCCTGCATCCATATTGATTGGGAAAAATTTCCTTTCTTTTCTGTCTCAATCATATTCCCTACACACACACACACACACACACACACACACACACACACACACACACAATCTTAAAAAACATAGAGACAGTAGGATGTTGAAATTTTAGCAATAAAATACAAATTACATGTAGTTAGAGGAGAGGAGAAAGGAACTGTGGGTGCAGCCAGGTGTCATCTCCTAAGTCAACTATGTAATTGCCTTTGGACTAAGGGGAGAAGTATGGGTAGTTTAGAATCACTTGCCTTTGGACTAAGGGGAGAAGTATGGGTAGTTTAGAATCACTTGCAGTAACTGGAATATTCCACGTGGGAATTTTATAGGCTTTTAAAGGGCCTGGCATATGCTCCTTCTTTAGTTTTTCCTATCATAAATATACCTGTATTCCTATAATGCCATGGAGAATGCTGTAAACAAAAACTTGTATTGCAATTGTCTGGAACACTATATAAACTCATAAAGTACTGAGTCATTGAGATAAGGGGTTTTATTTATAATAGCAGTTAATGTTGCAAAAGTAATAATAAGCTGATAATAGAAACTAGGCATTTTCTTAATAAAAATATCTTTAGTTTTTCTTTTTTATTTAGTATTAACTGGCAACAGAAAAACATAACAGATATCTGACAGCAAAATATTTGGTGAAACTACCATGTGCAATAAACTTGGAATCATGATCCTGACCACTGAGCTTATGCCCACTGTAGGAAATGGTTTGAATGGTTCAGCAGGATAGTGAGTTGACATCTAATCATGACCTTTAGCAAAATATTATAAGAAAGTTCAGATCTGAGCATGGTGTCACACTCCTGTAATCCTAGTACCTGGAAGCTGAGAGAGGAGAATCACAAGTTTGAGGCTAAACTCAGGAATTTAGTGAGACTCTTAGCCACCTAGCTAGACTCTGTTTCAGAATAATAACTAGAAAAGGGCTGCATGTGTAAGAATGCCCATGGGTTCTATTCTTAGTAACACACACACACACACACACACACACACACACACACACGAAAGAAAGAGTTCAGGAGAAGATTGGCTAGCTTTCAAAAAGAGGTTCTATAAGAAGAAGAAAATCCAAGGAAAAGAGCTTTATAGGTTTGGAATTATAGCATGTATCTGAGCCTAATGGAAACCACCACATTCTGATTTTCAAGTATGACATTATAACCAAAGGAAACTTTTGGAAATCTTGAAGAAAGGTATGTGTATATGTGCACTTTTTATGTGGGAATGATGTGAATAATTATGACCAGAGGCCACATTCTATAAGTTGATTAAACAAAAATGGCTGCCATGATTTCTCTCCACCAACTCTTCTTAGCAATGAAATTTTGCAGTTTTTCCTCTTATGAGGTGGAATCTGTTTCCTCACATATTGAATCAGGCCTAGTGCTATGAATTGTTTTGACCAAGAGAATGGAAAAAAAGAAACAATAAGCCACTATTAATTAAGCCTAGGCCTTCAGGAGCCATGGATATTTTTTCTTTCCTTCTCAGAACACTGCCACCCTTGATGAAGATAAGCCAAAGGTAGCCTTCTAGATGATAAAATACAGGGCTATTCACTCTTTCTTCCAATTAGCAGTTACCCAACTGCCAGACATATGAATGAGGCCCTCTAGACTAGATAGTCCCACATCCCTACCAGCCAACTACATATACAAGCATAAGTTTGCTTAGTATCATCCAAACCTGGTAAGACCAATAGGCAAACCCAACTGTCCATTGCTCTTGAGAAATAATAATCATTTATTCTTTTAAGCAACCACATGTTGTCATAGTTTGTTAACCAGGAATATATAACTGAAAAGCTCCTGAGGAAACAAACTGTTGATGAAAAATGGGGGATATGCCTACTGTTAAGTCTGCAAACGAATGTAAAAATTGGAAGATAATACCATGACCAGAAGAGCCAGTTCTGTTAGTGCACTCATTTAACTTGAAGGCACTAAGAAGTAGAGTGACAGTACAAAAGCTTCCATTGCATATATGAAAAGGGGACACTAAAGGAAGGTAAGATATTTGAATATAAGAAAATAGCAGAACAGCAAAGCTCTTCTGCAATGCTTTATTTTCTGCTTTGTTAAGATCAGGTTTGACTCCTTGTGGAGTGTGTGTGTGTGTGTGTGTGTGTGTGTGTGTGTGTGTGTGTAACAGGGGATTAAATCTACAGGCATTCTACACCTAAACTATACCCCAGCCCTATTTTATTTTTTATTTGGGAACAGGGTTTCACTAAGTTGCTGAGGACCTAAGTTTCTGAGGCTGGCCTGAAATCTGCAATCCTTTTCACTCAGATTTCCAAGTACCAGAATTATCCTTGTGGATTATACAAAAAGGGAAGTGAAGGCCCAGAGCTAAAACCATATGAATAGTTTAATGAGAAATTCACTGAAGATTATCTACATTCTCTTTAAAGTTTAGGGAAGATAAAACAAAGACAATATAGCCTTGGATTTCAAGTCACAAACACACTTGCAATCTAGTGAGGAAACAAGAAAGACACACATTATGTTTTAACAAGAAATACAGCATTATTGTATGATGTAATACATTGCTTAGCCTGAGATACACAGGAGACAATTGAAAGGGACACTAACGTTTATTCTTCTGGTCACCATTAATATGTAGATGTCCTCCACTATATATGTGCTGATGATACCCAACTGAAGCATGAAAATCTCAAATGAACAGCTTACTCTATCTGTTATGTAGAGCATGACTTTTAAAATAGTCAACCTTATAACAATGTTTTATGTAGTGAAATGACACAAAGCAAAATCAGAAAAGGGAAAAGATGCATGAGGCAATATTAAGAGAAAATCAGGAGCAAGTTTACAGGATTCATCTTCAGTGTAATCACTCAGAATATACTTAGTTCCTCCTGCAAGAATTTGACTACATATGTTAAGTGTTGTCAGTAAGGAAGCTAATTAGAGACTTCAAGTCCTAGATTTTTATTGGGTGCTGGTCACCATATCAACTTCTGCCTAATACACACTAAATTTCATACTCTAAGAAGAATAGGAAGTGCTCAGTGTTAATCACATTGTTTATTCAATCAGCTTAGGCAGAAAGAAGAACTATTATCAGTTAATGGGATGACAGAAACTTTCCCTAAAACCACTTCCCACTTACTTTGCAAGGAGCCCTTTCGAAGGATAGAAGTCACAAGCCTGATAAACTAATTTGTTTCTGTATATGTATTTACATATATCCCTTCTAAAATTCTCTCCTCTCTCTGCTAAATTATATTTAAGGTTGTTGTTCTTTACTGGATCATTTCCTTCAGTAAATAAGCCTAATTTCAATTCTTAAATAATTTGAAGAAAATGCAAGGACTACACCCTTCTTTTGGTTCCAGTATCCACCGTAGCTATGGCTAATTTCTCTAATTTCTCTCTGCCCTCCTCTCTCTTAAGCCCAGTTGTAATAGACTTCCATCCCAACCTCTTGCTTATTTCCATATGGATGAAGGCAGTGGTAAAATTTCAGTGCTCTTTGTAATTGATGTCTTAGTGACATATGACACAGTTGAACCTTCGCTTCTTCATGATACATGTCCTTTCTTTGGTTTCTTGGATTCTACATTCTCTTAGTGTTCCTCTTATTTCACTAGTTGTTTCTTCTCAATCGCCTTTACTTCTTCCTGAGCCCTTATTATTGCAGTGCCCCAGGGTCCAAACCTTAATCCTCTTTTATTCCTAAGCTACATTGATTCCTTTGATAGCATCCTGACTCATGGTTTTAATGCCATTTATTTTCCAATTCAAAAGTTTATCTCTGTAGTCCATGCTCCTCCCTAAATGTACACAACAAAATAAATTTTCTGTATCTCTCTTTAGAAGTCTCATAGACAGCTCAAACTCAACTCCCCCCACCCCCGGAAAAACAAAAACAAACAAAACAAAAAAAAAAAAAAAAAAAAAAAAAACCTCCTTACTTTCCCTAAAGACTGAGCCATTAGAAAGTATCTCCCCTATCTACAGAGATTCCTGCATGCCTTGATAGTTGCATAGAACATGATTCTTACAAGAGTTATTCTGAATTATGCTATTTTGTCGAAGGAAAAGACTTACAGATATTCCAGTTCAATAGTTACAGTGTTGAAGAATATGATCTTTCTCTAAGGAAGAATTGAATTTTAGTCCAAAGAAACACAGAACTAAAAAATTATGACAAAAAAAAAAGAGATGACTAAAACCAATTAAACTAGAGTGGGGGGAATTATATGTATATAAGAAATAGAACTGGAGTAAAGACAGACTTTTTAAAAGGAATACTGGAAACTAGAAGATAGTGGAAGAAAGTCTTTAAATATATTGTTGGAAATTATTTTAAATTCTCAAAAGATAAGAACCATTTTGCACCATCTTTGGAAATTGCCAAAGGATAAACAACAATAAAAGACATAAAATCTTAGAAAGAAAGGGTAAGATGTAGGGAATCCTAGATGAGTAAACAGCAAAAAGAAGTGAAGTATAACAACCAAGTCAGAAGCCTAAAGAGAAAGTATTCTTGAACACAGCAAGTATGACAGTAATAGTATATAGGATGGACAGATGAAAGAAGGAGATGAAAAGGAAGAGGGAGAGGGAGAGGGAGAGGGAGAGGGAGAGGGAGAGGCAGAAAGACTTACAGAAAGAGAAAAAGAGAGGGAGAAAGGGAAGGAGGGAGGTGCAAATTATATATCTTTGTTTATCTGGAATTGTTTATCTGGAAAAATTATTGATAGATGTATGACAGTTTAAAGGAAAACCATATATAAATAGAACATGTCCTTAGAAGTTGTAGTAAAGTACTTGGCTAGTCAACAAACAATATTTGCACAATTATAGTAAATAAACTTTTTCTATTTTGTCACTATTTTTAAACTTATTTTGTAAATTTTGTATACTAACTAAATTTTATCCACATTGGGATAATGGATAAGAACAAGTAAGACATTAAAGACACTGTCTTTATAATTATTTTGAGGTTTATTTTTCTTGTATGTTTGTGTTAGGTAAAATCTAACACAACATAATGTTATTACAATTCCATAAACTCATTTCATACTATCTTATGAGAAGTCTGGAAGTTGCCTATTTATCCCCCTTTAATGTCTATCTATGTCAATGGTCATTTATTTTTTACTTTGTTCTCATTTATATTGCATAATTATGTACATATACTTGTGAAATAATCATATGGTCAGAAAAGTATGTCAAATATCTATGTAAGTCTAAGTAACAATCTTTTCCCTCTGGAAGGAAATCACTATACTTGCTTTTGTATTAATTATATTTTGGATCTTTTTATAGATTTATGAATTATGCATATATTCTTAAGCAATATAGTTTTATTTTATTTTATTCTGAACTTTACAAAAATTGAACCAGATTATATGCCTATTCTCATTTTGATGTGTTTCACTCAATATTATATGTTTATTTGTAACATACAATGGTAAAATTAATATAATAAAGTTACATATAACAATCATTTAATTATTGAAGAACAGAAAGGTATATAAACTAATATACAAGAAATTTCTTTTACTCATATCCTATCCTTCATTTTCTTGATAGCCATTGTAAAGGGTTTGCTGGCTCCTGACAAGTTTTATTTCCAGTTCATGTTCATATATGTAGACATATGCACATACTTTTATTATTGAAATGAGACATCATATTCTACATATTATTAAAAATCTATGACTTCTTATTTTGATTTAAAATATTTCTTGGATCAATTTCATATTGAGATCATATATGTCTTCCTCATACTTCTTAATAGCTATTCCAAGTTGGTTTTGAGAAGATGTATAGAATGATTGATCCTTTATTAATGAATACATATACTATTTTCATTTTATATCTGTGACAGAAAATTGCAATGGACGTGCTTACAGAAACATCTTTGAGCATATGCATATGTATTATTATACTGTAAATATGTACTGAAAACTACTAAAATTTTGTTATTTGAATTCCAAAAGCTGATACCAAATAATCATTTTTGTAAAATTTCATAAACATACTATCTCAAAATATTGAGTCTAGTCACTTGATTTCTTTTTTTTTTTTTTTTTTTTTTTTTTTTTTTTTTTTTTTTTTTTTTTTTTTTTTTTTTTTTTTTTTTTTGGCGATACTGGGGATTGGACTCAGGGGCATTCTACCTCCAAGCTATACCCCCAGTCCTATTTTTCTTATTCTTTATTTTGAAACAAGGTCTCACTAAGTTGTGGAGAGCCTCACTACTTGCTGAGGCTATCCTCAAACCTGTGATCCTCCTATCTCAGCCTCCCAAATACTGGGATTACAAGTGTGCTCCACCACTCCCGGCTCTAGTCACTTGATTTTTTATGATATACAAGTGCACATATTCTACTCACTGTAAGTGTTCAAACTAGTCCCAGCAAAATAATTAGAAATATGTGACACCATTCCTTTACTATGATCATCTCTCTGGTCCATCAGACATCAACAAATCATTCCTGTTTCTTTATCATCACTCGTTTTATGTGTTATGTTAATATAAAAATAATGTTACAAGGCTAGATTAGAAATGGAAATTCAATTTAAGACTTAGTTCTTGATATATTTTGATCTAGTTAAAAAATGAAGAGATGAGCCCCAAATTGTGCCAGATACAGTGTGGATTACAAGGAATTATGCAAAAGCTCTTATCTCTGTTTTCTCATCTACAAAATTAGAAGTTCAAAAAAGATATGGGTGCCAAATTCTGTCCAATTTTACTGTTGAAGATATGTATGATGGTTAATTTTGTGTATCAAAATGCCTAAGCCATGGTTCACAAATATTTGGTCAAATACCAGTGTGGATTTTGCTATGGTAGTATCTTTTTTATGAGATTAATATTACATCAGTATATGTTGAGTGAAGCAGATTTTCCTCTAAAATAGTGAAGACCTCATCCAATCTGTTGACATCCTGGAAAGAAAACAGACTGAGGTCTTTCAAGAGAGAAAAAAAAAATATCTCTGTACTGTATTTTGACTGGAGCAGCATCATCACTCTTACTTAAATGACTAGTTTTTTGGTCTTCCAAGCCTTAATAATCATCTCTCTCTCTCTCTCCCTCTCTCTCTCTGTCTCTCTCTCTCTCACACATACACACACACACACACACACACACACACACACACACACACACACGTGCACGCGCGCGTTTTGCTTTGTGTTTCTCTGGAGAACCATAATACAATATGTACATGAAAAAGAGAAAAATACTATGAAGGGCTGATGATGGTTCTGTCCTCTGTCATCCCAGGAAGAACTATCATGAAACTATCAAGTTAGATTTTAGATGTCAGAGAACTACATCCTGGAAATATAGAGCCCAGATACAGATTTAGGTTGCCCAGGTTGTTGTCTACACTATTTATTCTGATCTAGGCATTAGCCTGCCATATATTGATCAAAATTTTCTGCTTCATGTGGTCACCTACAAAGGATTTCCTCAGGTGGACTAATCAATGTCTTCATGAAGCTCAAGACAACCATCTCAGAGTCTGAGACATAGAAATTATTTCAGCTAGAATATTTCCAAAATTCTTATGTCCCCAATTAAACAGCAAACTACCTGAAGCTAAAAATCAGATTTCCTCCTTTGTTTGTTCTCCTTTTTCTCTCATATTGCCCAGATTAAAAATAGCTGCACATTCAGTTCTCCTTGAGAAACTGTAGAACAGAAGCACAGATAGAATAAATGTCACATCTTCCAATGACAAAGGCACTGTGTTCTAATCTTAGGAATGACACTAGTGGGAACTCAGCCCTGAATGCTGGGTGCTTGGAAAGCCAACACAAAACAGTGTGACCCCTTTCCAGTAACCTCACAGGATTATGGACAATTCACAAGTAATGATTTCAAAGACCAGAAGGTGCTCTCTCTTTATAGGAAGGGAACTTGGTTGACTTCCATAGAAAAATACTCTCTTGTACTGTTAAGGGCTAATGACAATGTCTCTGTGGATTTGACTTTATTTATATGACATAAGAAATGACAATTAGATGAATTCTTGAATCGGTTGAATGGAAATCATATAGATGTATATATCTTCACTGAGGTAAAAATTTCAACAACATTATCCAATGTGAAACAAAGGAGTAGACTACCACACACAGTCATACTGAAGTCAGATACTTTAATCTAATAATTAGTTTCACCATGAATCAAATATTTTAGTAGCTTGAAAGAAATAGTATTTAGCTTAATTCTGATGAGGATAAAGCTTTGCTTCATTTGACCAAGAGTGTTTAAGATTTGCACAATAATGTGTAATATAGAAAGTCTTTAACAGGAACCTTTTCCATTCTAACTAGTGCATAATATTGGTTTTGCAATCATTTAGTAATTATATAAGGAGGACATATTTATTACGAATTATTGATTTTATAATTACTGCTGCTGGTATTCACATTATTACACAATGAAAATCTTTTAATATACAATGCTCTTCACCCTCAGCTGGTGAACAGATAGTGCAATGCAATTTAGAGAGTAGCCAACAGTAGATTTTTATCGGCATTTTTTTTTTTTGACCAACTAGCTAAATGGTTTGCTTTCTGAAAAATATTGCTAATGGTGCTTAAGCAGAGAGGAATGTCCAATTTCAAGGTCATTCCTGGCAGTTGATTACAGTCACCCAATGAACACGAGGTTCCTATTTAACTGTTACGTTATTTTTGCTGCACTCATTGCTGGGAATTAAAAGTTATGGCTGTAAATTTGCTGGCAGCTAAATAGACATCAAAGGCCAAAATCATACACTGGATCATGACACATGAAGATATATCTCTTATGAAATTGATTTTTCTCCATGTGCAAGGCAGCTTTGCATTACTCTCCTCGTGGAGTTTAGAACAGGAAATGTCTAGGCAGGATGAGTGTAATTGTCAGCATAGTTTATATTCTGGGCTGAGAACTCCTTTGATTATTTTTCCCCTCTGTGAAGATGTGCAAAAAAGGTTGTCTAAGCATATATTTTGATTTCACTTGCCAACAGATTGTGAATAGCTGATTTAAGGTCACTGTCACCCCCAAATGGGAAAAGATTAGGTTTCTGAGGACTAGAAATATTAAAAAGTCTGCCCAAACAATATTTGCTGCTCACCAGAATTCAAAATTGCTGATTTTCACCCCAGAAACATCCCATGGAGTTTTGTAAGGGCTGTAAGTCTATTATGCTGTTTTAATCCATCAGATTTTCACTATCCTGAGGATAAGAGCATCAAATAGAATTACACAAGCCTGATTAGTGTTTTTCTCTCTTCTGGATATCCTGTTGCTATTACAGAGGGACTTTTTTTTTTTTTTTTTTTTTTTAAACAAACAATGCATGTTGTGTCTAAATAAAATATAAAATGTTTTAAAAAATCAAATCATGTTTTCAATGCATGTGGATGGGGTGCTATTTCTGGGCCTCCTGGGTGAGATAGCTTTATAGTGCAGGCTGCTGTGCCTTGCACTGGTATGATTGGGAACGCAGCATCAGAACCAATCATAGGAGTTAGGAGACTGACTGACTCCAAACCTCCTTCTTTCATCTGCAAAGTAAGGCTAGTTATTATATTCCATGTGGTAGTTAAAATTCAAACCTACCAGCCTGACTTTTAAAGGCCTTTAAAATCTCACCCTACTTTATCTAATTTTTGACCCACTACATTCCTCCTCCCACTCCTGCTTAGCCACTCATTTCTAACATTTAGAATATACATTTCTGGACCTTGCTGCTTCCATAAACAAAATACTTGAACATTCTCTCTCTCCCACTTACTTCCTTGATGTTGAGGTCTTTCAAATATCAGTTTGAGACCCAAGTTCCACATAAATGCCCCCTCCCCCTTCAAATCTATACTTCATATAAAGATTCAGTCATATTCTAAAGTTCTGATCTGCCTTCATTATGTGTTGCTTTATAATTGTCCCATTAGATGGGGAAAATTATCTGCTCCTTTGTGTCCAGGCATCTTGACCCACAGAATTCAGTAAACCATTTTAAAAAGAAAAATAATGGTAACTGGGAATGATGGCACATGCCTATAATCCCAGTATTTGGGAGACTGAGACAGGATTGAAGGTTTGAGGCCAACCTCAGAAACTTAGATCCTATTTCAAAATAAAAAAATAAAAAGAGGTAGAGGTATAACTCATAGGTAGAATGTCTATGGGTTCAATCCCCAATACTAAATAAACAAATAAAAAGAATAATACAATTGAATTTTGACAAATAGAATTCTAGCTATAAATAGCATGAACAAAGATTAGTCTTTCATACCTCCTACTACACAGTGACTGCTTATTAAGTTGATATGCTGATGACATCTTTACTAGCCACACTTTGATAACTGACCCAGGACCCAGGAGACTACCATCCTCCTTTCCCCAACTTAAACAGAAGAAAAAGCATCCAAAATTTATTGAATATGTCAAATACTGAGCTAGGATGACAGATAATATTTATTTCAATCTTAAAGTAATTTCGTGAGGTAGGTACTATAATCCCCATTTTATAGATAAGTAGAAAATAAAAGGATCCAGAGAATTTAAATAATATAAGTCAAGGTCATAAAACCAGCAAAAAGATCCAGCAAAGATTTCAATCCTGACCTTGAGGTCCATATTCTTTTCCTCATTCCCTTGTTTGATATTCTAGTAATGCACATGAGTACTTTATAAATGTTAAATGAATAAAATATATAATTTAATGAAGTTTTCAAAAAGGGCGTATTATATCATTTTGTCCCTGTGAGCAGCATTTTCATCATTCTCACTCCTCTGGTTGATGTCTTCATTCATTCCCACCCCTCTGAATACTAAGAGCCTTTCAGGAACTAACAGCAGACTCACCTCCAAAATAAAACCTTTTTGGGCCATCAAAGAGCACATTAATTTAATTTCTTATATGTCACAAATTATTGTTCTGTATTTTTTCCAATGATTTTGATCCTAGGTGATTTTTGGTCACTTTCTTGCTAAATATCTGTATAGGCTATATTAGATATTGGGGAAACTAATGCTTGGGGACCAGAATGATCTACTGAAGATGACATATATTAACAGAACCTTGAAACTAGATTATTGCTTGGTCTGGCCAAGTTCAAACTTCTTTATCTTATACAGATCTGCAGTTAGAATCCAAGCACTCTGTATAAGCCCTCATCTCTGTCTTACACACACACACACACACACACACACACACACACACACACAATTGTTAAAGTAAGCTGAACTATATAATATGCTAAATTAGAATCTATGTAGTTTAGGGTCACATTTATGAAAATAGTGGGCCAGTTTGTTTTGTCCTCAATATAATCATGCCATTATTTGATTGTATTCTATAAGCCTGTTTCCACACAATATGATTTTACCACAGACTCAGAGAAGATAGATTGCATATTATATTTTCTAAGCTGGAAACAACTGAAGCTTTCCTTATCTCTTTCTATAATATGTGGACACACAAAAAAATTGCAAATGCTGACAAAACCTTGGATGCCTCTCTACCTTCTCATATTAATTTAGAGAGAATCATGTAGACAGTATTATGTAAGGAAAATCCCCAAATAAGGATTTTTCCTGGTCTCATAGGAGAAGATCACAGTGGGCAAGCATTTAAGTTACTCATATTAATATTAATATTCTTTGTTCTTGGGAATCCTTATGCTGTTGCCAAAAAAAGAGTTCAACCATCACTATATCTCACAAGAAAGAGAATGAGAGAGAAAGAGAGAGAGAGAGGGAAAGAGAGACAAAGAGAAGAGACAGAGAGAGAGAGAGAGAGAGAGAGAGAGAGAGAGAGAGAGAGAGAGAGAAAAGAGAAGAGAAGAGAAGAGAAGAGAAGAGAAGAGAAGAGAAGAGAAGAGAAGAGAAGAGAGAGGATTTACTGGGATATTATAAGGTATTCCAGAATTATAGAAATGCTTGGTCTTTCCCTTCTTAATTTCATATTTCAGGGAGTTCATTCATTCTTTTAATATTTATTGGGGAACTACTTTGAATTAGCTAATCTTCCACGCACTAGGGATACAAAGTAGAATAGAACAAAAAATAGTCCTGACTTCAGAGCATTCAGATTCGATTAGAGCATGTTTTATTTTTCCCCCAAGGAAAAAATAAATACAAACAAATAAATACATTATAAAAAATTTAAATATTGTAAAGAGCTCAGGGTGATGACAATGGAGAGCTCCTGGCATAAATGGGTTTCTTTATATTAACCGGTCTAAAAGATCCCTGGGAGGAAGAAGCATGAAGGGATAGGTGTACAATTTCTGTAACTACAAGAATACAATATAGAAAGCAACAGTTGTGAAAGGTCTTTGGTAGAAACAAGTTGTTGTGGTGCTCAGTTTAAAAACAAAAATTAAAAAGTTAATGGGCCAGTGGGGAAGTAAAAGGAGATAATGATTTGAAATGAGGAAAGGAGAAATGTTTAAGATAAAGTCCAGATTAGGGAATGTCTTGTGATGACAGTGAGGAGTATGTAAGAGTTTTAAGTGTAATTGCAACCTATGGTGGGTTTAAAGAAAGAAATGATATGATCTTATTTGGCCATTAAGTATGTACAAAGTTCTAATCTCCTGCTCATACTATGGATAATACAATGATGGGATATGCAGTAGATTTTATAATTCTCATCTACTTTAGTATTCTGACACAAATATGAGAATAGAGAAGAAATTTTACTCATATCTTCACCTCATGGGTGGAAACATATATGTATTTTTCAAGAAGATATCCACACAGTTACAGAAGGCACCACAGTGAAATGCATAAGCAGCTGTAAATTTGGAAATATCTCCAATAAAGCTATTTTATTTGGATGTATGATAAAATAGAAGGTTGGCTTTCCTTCATTTATACAGTTCCTAGAGCTGCTTATTACCATTTTATTTTCCAAAATAGATTTCTTTCTATTTTGTAAAAATGTGATTATGTATTTACTTCTCATTTGTCTCCAGATGTTCAGCCTAGTGACACTACATCAAACTAATGAATTATGAAATGAAACTAATAGTAACCGTGCTTTCCCAAATCACTAGGCCAGAAGGCAGTACACATTTCATTACTGAGATTCCAGGATGGTGGAAGTTTTCCACCCATAACTTACCAACATGTCAACACCTTCACATTTGAGAATGAGTCTATTGTCTGTCTGAAGTTTTCATCAACTCATCACAGAACCACGTGCAAGTCAGGATGTTGAACATCGGTCTGATATGTTTTCTTGGGAAGTTAGGTGCTTCAGTACCAGAGGGACAGGGAAATGTTATTTATCTCAAATTAGCACATGGCCATTTTTGGAATCTGACATCTTGATCAACTCACTCCCATAAGAGATATCACTGAAGCTTCTTATTGGAGTAGAAGGGCATGTAAAACGTCATCTAATCCATTCCTTTTCTCTAAAAATCCTGTATATTGAGCCAACCCATTAACAGTATTGGTTAAAAGTCTGTACTTTACAAGACTTTTCTGAAAAATATATCCATACTTCTTAAAAATACATCCCACAGTCATCACTATCTTTATCAGAGTTTCTTTTTTCCATGATGATGTAGTGAAATGAATGAAGTGTTGAAAATTCACCATTTTCAGTGTTTTGTCATATTTCTGCCAAGTTGAATTATGTGACCTTCAGTAAGTCACATCACCCACAGTTATTTCATCTGCAAAATAAAGGGGTTGAATTAACTGAATTCCAAGTTTACCTACAAAATTATTCTCCTTGCATTGATTGATTGTATTTATTAGTTTGATCCCATGTATCACACATTAAAATGCCTTGAAAATGGTCTTCCTACTTCTATTTGTACAGTGTTTCATGTATCATGTATATGAAGATTAAAATAAATGTGCTACTCAATATTTTGTTTTCTTCAAGGCTATACTGAATTTACTTTTATTAGACATCACAATTTAAGCAAGCATTTTATCATAAAAGTAGGACTGCCAAGCCACACAGACAATTATGCAGAAGAACCTCCCTTTCTGCTATTATGATGACTAATTCCATCTCTTGCCAATCCAAAGAGATTCCTAAAGCATCATAAGATCTGGTAACTTTAGTCAGTGCTTTGATTTTACTGCTTTTCATTTTTTATTTCTTTCATGTCTTTTAAAGTATCCTCATACACTTTAGCTTTCACACATTCTTCCTTTGCCAAGCCAAAGGGTCTACTTGCAATGAGTTAAAGGAGATCAATACTAGTTTGGACACTCACACTATCCTTCTCAAAATGTGGGAGTTAAAACAAGATTAGATGTGGTAGCATAACTTTTGATTATCTGTGTGACACGATTTATTAAAATAGCAGATCATTCGGAAATCATTCATATTTGGCCTTGAGATGTATTAGAGGGTGCATCTTTGATCTCCCTTTCTAATTATGTTTTGCTTTGGTCTAATGTTAAAGAAATAATTTGCATTCCCAAAGCACATACAACTAACAACAGAGGAAGGGGACTTAGAAAAAAGCAAAGGAGAGAGAAACAGGATAAGCTTTTCAAATGCCATGGAGAATTCATAAAGCAAAATGGATATGTAAATAATCCAGATTTCATTAAATTTACCCTTTGTTCTATCGGTCAACGACTCTTTCTTAAAATTCTTTCCATTCCTCTCCTGAAAAACCAAAGTCACTGAAGATCAATGAATAAACATGCATATTGTGAGTATCTTCTATAAATGCAGAATTACAGAGAATACATGTTCAGAAACAAGATTCTTGCTCTTCAGAATCTTCTGATGAATGCTGACATTGCAAATAAAATATGCAGTGTAGAGAATGAGTTGATAGGACCTAAACATATCATAATAATTAACTGTTCAATTGTTGTGATGCTGAGTATCTTCAATATAACAAATTAAAGAAAGAGCTCAGTGAGCACTGATCTCAGCTGGAGCTCAGGACAACTTCCCAGGAGCATTTGAAATAGTGTCTAAAGGTTTAGTAGGAATTGAATAGGCAGAGAGAAAGACGAGTAAGGACCTTTCTGATTCTAGTTTCCAGAAAGAGAATGGTGTGAAAATACACTATGCAACACAAATATCTATTATGTTCAGAAAAAAAACCTGGTAAACTTCAACTTATTTTACCAAGAAATTTCAAATAAAGAATCTTGAATGAAGATATTACCTAGAAGCCGGGCGTGGTGGCGCACGCTTGTCATGCCAGCATTCGGGAGGCTGAGACCAGAGGATCCGGGTTCGCGGCCAGCCTCAGCTACCTCGTGAGACACTCCGTAACTTAGTGAGACTCGGTTTCAAAATAAAGAATAAAAAATAGGGCTGGGGGTGTAGCTCGGAGGTAGGATGCCCCTGAGTTCAATCCCCAGTACCACAAAAAAAAAAGATATTACCTAGAAAATTTGAAATGAAAGAGGGATAAATTTCCCTTGACAATAGTGCTTGTCAGTTGTTGAAATTCACTGCCTCCTTCCAAGTAAGCATGGTAGCTGGATAGAAGGGAATTCTAAATTCAAACATTTGAAGTTGTATGCTAAAAAGAGGGGATCAAATCCCATGCTCTAAGGCATCAAGTTTTTGTTGTTGGGCCATGGTAAGGATTTCTACCCAGTTTCATCGCCATGTTACATTAAGGATAAGTTGCATTCAACATCAAGCTACTGATATCCTATGTGAGCACAGTCACAGAAAAAAAAAAAAATATGGACTTTGACATATTCCCACTTTCCCACATCTCAAGACTCAGATAATCCCTCAAAGTCTCTGCTGGCTTAAATCTTCCTTACTGAGACCAGAGGAAGAGGTGAAGAGTAACAAACAAGAACCTGATTGCTTTTCATAAAACATGACTGTAAAATGTGTGTCTCATATATTTCACCAGCTATTCATGTAGATACTAAGAGATATTAAGATTTTTATGATGTCCAAGAGGAGGGACAAAGAACCAGGAAAGAGAGGAGATAGAAGAGGGTTGCAGAAGTGAGGTTGTTTTTTTTTATTATTCTCACATCTCCCTGTCCTTAACAATTTATAAAGTATTTGCAAAGACAAAGTAACTGCAAGAAACATACAAAATAAAAAGTAATAAAGTTGGGATAATAAGGAAAATTTGAAGTAAGACAATGTTGCACAAAAAAATAAATAACAAACTCTATGAAAAAGGCACAATTGCTATGGAAGAAGGAAATTACTGCTGCTCAAAGTGACATAGTTCAGTGACAAGGTGAGGATAAAAAGGAAGGTCAGTGTATGTCAGGGTCAGAGAACATGGAAGCATGCTGGTCTCCTTCATTAGTTTCCATGATTTTTCGTTGAGTTAAATTTTTTTTTTTTTTTTTTTTGCGGTACTGGGGATTGAACTCAGGGGCATTCTACCTCCGAGCTATACCCCCAGCCCTATTTTTTATTCTTTATTTTGAAACCGAGTCTCACTAAGTTGCGGAGTGCCTCACTAGGTAGCTGAGGCTGGCCGCGAACCCGGATCCTCCGGTCTCAGCCTCCCGAATGCGAGTTAAATATTTTTGCTCTCACTTTACAAGTGAGGAGAGCCTTGGTGAGGTTAATTTTTTTTTTAATTTTGCAATTGATAGTGATTAAGTTAAAGTCCATGTGTGTTTAAGCGCAAAAACTCTTTGTTTTTTCCTATTTGTGAGCAGGACTGAAACCAATTTTGAAAATGAAAACTGTGCAGGAGATGATTTTCAACAAAGTCTGAGTTTGAAATGATTCCAATTAGATCTTCAAGTCACTAAGAGAGATACAGAAAGATAGGGAGAGATAAAATGAAAGAGACTGACCCAGAGAGAAAGAAAACAGTATTCGAGTAAGGTAATGGAAGTGGACATAAACCAGGAAAATGGTTTCTATTCTTGTGAAAACCTCTATATATCTCCAGTCCTTACCATGACATCATTTGGCCAACATAGTAAGTCAGGTCACTTATATCTTTACCTTGGTACTAGGGATTGAACCCAGAATTGTTCAACCTTCAAGCCACATCCTAGCCCTATTTTTTATTTTCTTAGTTTCAGTTTCATAATAATTCTTAAAGCTACACAGGTAATTTTAATGTACAGTAACATTTGAAAACAAGTGGTTTACTTTAAAATTCTTAGTTTTCTATGTCCTGAATTCATACTAATTTTTAGCTATGCCAGGAGAGATGTCAGATAAAAACACTTGATCCTAATCTGTAAAGACTGTGGACACCTGATTCCAAAAGTCAGTTCTGAGCTTGGCATGATGGCACATGCTTGTAATCTCAGTACTTGGGAGGCTGATTCAGGAAGATTGCAGCTTAAGGCAAGCCTTAGCAATTTAGTGAGGCTCTCAGCGACTTACTAAGACCCTATTTCAGAATAAAACAAAGTAGTACTGGGGGTGTAGTTCAGAGGTAGCATACCTCTGGATACAATCCCCAGTAACACACACACACACACACACACACACACACACACACACACATACACACACAGAATAATAGTTCTGTTACCTCTTTGAACACATTACCAGGAAGATGATGGTGACATAGAGGGAAACAGCAGGAATCAGGCACTCTGAGGCTTGGAAATCAATTACTGGGAACACTGCTTCTTGACAAGGGAAGAAAAGCAGTGAAAAACTCAACAATACAATGAAAGTTGAAACTAAGCTGAATCAGAGCCAGTAGAGAGAGCAGAGGACTGAAAAGAGCTCCATACATTTCAACTGGTAAAAAGAGAAGCAGCAGCCCCGTTTTGGCCAGGCTACTCCAGGGCTAGAGGCTGCCACCACCAGGGCTCTCAGAGACTCTCAAAAAGAAACTGCAGATTATTGTGAGACTGGGGACTATAGACCATCATGGAAAGTGGTCAGAATTTCATTCCAAGCTCAACAGAGAACCGACTGTCCACACAACCCAGCTGGTTCCTGTGTCTGCAGTTGAACTCATCTCTTCTGGCAGGGATCTGGAGTGGCAGTCATTGAGACGGTAAGTTGACGAGCCGACCCAATGAGAGACTGCCCTGCATGGCCAGAGGGACTTGTGTGGCAGGGAAATAGATTCATGGGGGTCTGAGACTTTGCAAATCACCCCGTGGAGATTGGGGGTAGGGCTGCTGTCGATACAGGAGAAACATGAATTAGCAGATACCCCTAAAGAAAGGCATTTGGGTGGGAAAGACTTGCAGTCCACAGTTTGCCAAGTTCTTGTAGGGTCTCCAGGGAATAACACAGAGCACCCAGTCATGGTGTCTGGAGAAAAACAACTCAACCTACCAAACTGCTGGCTCAGAAAGCAATAAGCATGTGCCTGGCCATGTTTTGGAGCTACAAGCACCAAAACCAGAATCCAACAAAGGCTCACATGACTGCAGCCTTCCAGAGCAGTATTGGTGTCCCTGGGGCTAAAAAAGTTGAACCACTCAAGCCCAGCTTAGAACTGTACAATCTCTCTCTCTGCCAGTCCCTGGGCCTTGGACAGAGAGCAGCTAAAGTGCCATCTTGGCCAGGCTGCACCTGGGGGCTGTGAGGTTAGGGGACCAGCAGGGTTTTACTTGAACACAGCTACAGACTGGGAACTCAAAACAATTCTTCCAGCAGTCTCTGCCTGGCATGCAAACATACTAGTGACTGACAGTATCACATGATCATAACAAGCATATCAGGAGGAGTATCCCAAGGGCCAAAAAAGCTCAGTGAGCTGGGCTACAAGCTAGGGACATAGCAATCACCGGCTTTGCTGAATCTAAGTCCACTGGTCACAGAGCCCAGAGGTTAGCTCTCGGCAGTACCACGGGCTCACAACCAGCAGACAAGCAGTTGTGTCTGTGGGGCATTAAACCCCAACCAGCAGGCCACAGACTCTGAATGGAACATCATAGTCTCTGGCCCAGTGGAGTTTGGGCCTGGAGAGCATGATGGCTTGCAGCCAATCAGAGACTCCTGTCTGCCTGCACTAAGAACTATATCCAATTAAAGAGGCTCTGGGGAACAAACTCAAAAGTTTGATTTTATGAGTTGGATTGATAGAATCAAATGTATACTCCCAGCATAAACCTTATTAAAAAGGGATAACAAATAGAGAAAGGACTCACACACAAAGAGAAAGTAGATGCCAAGAAAACAGAAACACAAACCTGATAACTCTAAAAATATGAGAATGAAGAACAGTGAAGAAACAATAAACTTCCACAACTCAACAATAAGGAAAACGACCAATACTGACTCATAGGAAATGCAAGAAAGTGAATTTCAAATTTTTATCTTCAATATGGAGAAAGGTCTCAAAGAAAGTGTATAAGAAATGGAGTAAATTGAAGCTCTAAGAGCTAGAAAGAGGCTTCAAGTGAAATGAAATAGTCAATAATTGAATTAAAGACCACAATAGAAACCAACTCTGGCAAGTATCAGCCAGACGTGGTGGCACATGCTTGTAATCCCAGCATTTGGGAGGCTGAGACTGGAGGATCCGAGTTCATAGCCAGCCTCACCTACTTAGTGAGGTCCTCCGCAACTTAGTGAGGCCCTGTTTCAAAATTAAAAAAGAATATAAAAAAGGGCTGGGGGTATAGCTCAGAGGTAGAATGCCCCTGAGATCAATCCCCAGTACCACAAAAAAAACCCCAAAACAACAACAACAACAAAAAACAGGGTATCACTCTTGGAAGACAATTTATTCAAAACTGAAAACACAGTCAACAATATACAGAAGAAATTACAACAACACAACTTAAACATCTCAAGAATATGGGACAATGCGAAGCCTCCTAACTTACAGATAAAAGGCAGTAAAGGTAGAAAACAAACCAAGGGTATCAGAAACCTCTTCAGAGATATAATTTCAGAGAATTTTCCAAATAAAGAAAAAGACTTGGCATCCATGTACAATAGACATACAGAACACTGTAAAGACATATTCAAAGAAGAACCTCCTTACACCAAGTAATAATCAAAATGAATAACATAGAGGCCAAGGAAAGAATCTTAAAAGCAGCAAGAACAACAACAACAAAAAGGTGACATTCAGGGACAAAACAATAAAATCACTCCAGACTTCTCAACCAAGTCAAGAATGCCAAGAGAGACTGCTATGATGTACTTCAGACCCTGGATGAAAATAACTTCCAACCAATATGGCTATATGCAGCAAAGATATCACTCAAAATTGATAGTGAAATAAAAACATTCCAAGACAAGCAGAAACTTCAAGAATTCATGACTACCAAGACAGCACTAGAGAAAATACTTAAAGAAATAAAACACAAAAAAGAAAAAAAAGGAGCAAATTTCACAACCAGAAAAGAAGCAAATCCCACTAGGTAGGCAACTAAGCAAAGGAGAAATAACATTACATCACACAGAAAATAGAACTCAAAACAACAGGAAACAAAAATCATATCTCAATAATTACACTAAATGCCAAAAGTCTTAACTCCCAAAATAAAAGACAGATTGGCACTATAGATTGGAAAAAAAAAAAAAAAAACATAATCCAAGCGGGGCATGGTGGTACACACTTGTAATCCAAGCGTTTGGGAGGCTAAGACCAGAGGATCTGAGTTCACATCCAGCCTCAGCTACCTAGTGAGGCACTACACGACTTAGTGAGACCCTGTTTCAAAATTAAAAATAGGGCTAGGGGTATAGCTTGGAGGTAGAATGCCCCTGGGTTCAATCCCCAGTATCGAAAAAAAAAAAAAAACACATAATCCAACTGTATGGTGCTTGCAAGAAACTTACCTTAGAGCCAAATATTTCCATATGCTAAAAGTAAAAGGATGGAAAAAGATATACCATGCAAATGGAGACCAAAAACAGACAGGTGATAGCAATGCTCATTTCTAAAAAAAAAAAAAAAAAAAAAAAAATACTTTAATCTAAAACACATAATAAGAGACAAAGCAGCTCATGTCTTATTAATAAAAGAAACAATCCAACAAGAAGATATAATAATAGTAAACATTTATATCCCAAATGTGGGTGCACTCACATTTGTAAAACAAAGTCTTCAGGATATCAGGTCTCCAATAGACCTAAGTACAATAATATTGGGAGACTTCAACATGCCCCTTACCACTAGATCGATCTTCCAGAAGAAAGATGAGTAAAGATCCATCATACCTAAAGAGCACTATAAACCTAAAAGACATATACAGAATATTTCAACTAGCAATAGCAGAATACAAACTCTTCTCAGTTGCTCATGCAACCTTCTCCAAAATAGACCACATCTTAGGCCGTAAAAAGGATCAGCCAATTCAAAAAATGCAATACAATTCCCTGAATCTTCTCAGATCCAAATGGAATGAAAGTAGAAATCAACACTTGGAGCACAGAATTAAGAGGAACATTTATAGTACTGATCACCCACATAAGAAAAAATAGAAAGTTACCAAATAAACAACCTAATGACATACCTCAATGACCTAGAAAAACAGGAACAGTCTAATCCCAAAGCCAGTTTAAAGCAGGAGATAATTAGAATCAGACCAGAAATCAATGAAATAGAGAATAAAAAATACAAAGGATCAACAAAAACAAAAGGTGATTCTTTGAAAAGTTTAACAAGATTGTCAAACCTCTAGTCAATCTAACCAAAAGAATCAACCCAAATTAATAAAATCAGAAATGAAAAAGGAGACATCACCACAGTCAGTGGGGAAATCCAGAGAATCACCAGAAACTATTTTGAAAATTGGTATTTCAATACTGGAAAACATGTAAGAAATTGACAGACTTCTAGACATATACAACCTACCTAAATTGAACCAAGAGGATATAGAAAACCTAAACCAACCAATAGCAATCAAAGACATAGAAACATCAATAAAAAGTCTGCCATCAAAGAAAATTCCTGGTCCAGATGGATTTCCAGCTGAATTCTATAAAACTGTCACAGAAAAACTAAACCAAATACTTCACAAGTTATTCTGTGAAATTGAGAGAGATGGAATTATTCCAAACCCTTTCTATGAGGTCAGTATCACATTAATACCAAAACCAAGTAAAGATACTTCAAGAAAAGAAAATTACAGACCAAAATCCTTGATAAACATAGATGCAAAAATTCTAAACAATACTAGACATGCTCATTCAAAATCACAGGGAGAAAATTGTACACCATGACCAAGTTGGTTTCATCCCAGAAAAGCAAAGTCAGTTCAACATACACAAATAAATACATGTCATCCACCACATAAATAGAACTAAGGACAAAAATCATATGATCATCTCAGTAGATGCTAAAAACCACTTAGCAAAATCCAACACCCATTCATGTTAGAAAACACTGCAGAAAATCTAAATAGAAGAAACATCTGTACCTTCTATTCTATCCTATTGGCCTATACCTCAACCTCATTAAGGCAACATACAATAAACCAAAACCCACATCATATTGAACAGGGAAAAATTGCAAGAATTCCCTTTAAAATCAGCAACAAGACAAGGATGCCCACTATCACCACTCCTTTTCAATACAGTCCTCGAGACTCTTGCCAGAGCAATAAAATAAGAGGATATCAAAGAAATTGAAATAGGAAAAGAAGAATTAAAATTATCTTTATTTGTAGATGACATGATCGTGTATCTAGAAGAACCAAAAAACTTAACCAAAAGACTACTAGGACTGATTAACAAATTCAGCAAACTAGTGGGTTACAAAGTCAACCTAAAAAAAGTAACTTTTCTACATGCCAACCATGAATCCACTGAGAAAGAAATCCACAAAACAATTCCATTCACAATACCCTAAAAAACAATAAAATACCTAGGAATAAATCTAACCAAGGAAGTAAAAGAACTTTACAATGAAAATTTACAAATACTAAAGAAAGTTATTGAAGATCTTAGAAAATAGACATAGCTCCCTTGCTCTTGGATAGGGAGAATAAATATTAAGACCACTCTGCCAAAAGTGATCTGCAGAGTCAACACAATCCCTATCAAAATACCAATGTCATTCTTCATAGACCTAGGAAAAAAAGCCATAAATTTCATACGGAGAAACAAATGACCCAGAATAGCCAAAGCAATTTTCAGCAATAAGAAACATGCAGGAGACATCACAATTGTGTTCACATCAAAGAAAACCATCAAGAATATAAAGAGAAAGCCTATGGAATGGGAAATCTTTGCCAGTTATCCCTCTGATAGAGAACTGATACCTAGACTATACAAAGAACTTAACAAACATTGCTCTAAAAAAAAAAAAAATTAAAAAAAGACACAATTAAGAAATGAGCAACTAGGCATGGTGGCACATGCTTGTAATTCCAGCATTTGGGAGGCTGAGACCAGAGGATCTGGGTTCGTGGCCAGCCTCAGCTACCTAGTGAGGCACTCTGCGACTTAGTGAGACCTGGTTTCAAAAAAATAAAGAATAAAAAAAGGGCTGGGGATGTAGCTCGGAGGTAGAATGCCCTTGAGTTCAATCCCCAGTACTGAAAAAAAAAAAAAAGAAAAGAAAAGAAATGAGCAACTGAATTGAATAGACACTTCAAAAAGAAGAGATACAAATGACCTATAGATACGTGAAAAAATGTTCAACCTCATTATTAATCAGGGAGATGCAAATCAAAACTACACTGAGATTCTCTCTAACCCCATTCAGAAATGGCAATTGTCAGGAAGTCAAATAACAATAAATGTTGGCCAAGATGTGGGTAAATAGAAACTCTTCTGCACTGTTGGTGGAATTGCAAACTAGTTCAGCGGCTATGGAGATCAGTGTGGAGATTCCTCAGAAAGCTGGGAATGGATCCACCATATGATCTAGCTGTATAACTTCTGAGCATCTTTCCAAAGGGAAGAAATCAGAGAACTACAATAATATATGAATAATCATGTTCATAGCAGCACAACTCACAATAGCCAAATTATGTAATTAACCTAGGTGTCTATCAATAGATGAATGGATTAAAAAAAAACATGGGAAACACACACAATGGAATTCTACTCAGCAATATAGAAGAACAAAATTATGTCATTTGCAAGAAAATGAAAGAACCTGGAGGACATTATGTTAAGTGAGATTAGTCAGTCACTGAAAGTGAAGAATTATATGTTTTTTCTAATATGCACAAGCTAGGGAGCAATTGCATTCCAGAGGGACTACCAGACAATGGAGGAGAAACCTCAGTGGATGCAGAGAGGTGGTCTAAGGGAAAGGGAGGGGAAGACTGAGGTTCATCAATGGAAATACTACCATCGACTATGTGTACATATGTGATCATATCAACATCAATCTCAGAATTCGGTATTGGGAAGAGGGAAAATGGAGAAGCCAGCAGGGGCGGGGGGTGCTCACCAAGTGCTGTGTGCATGCATGTCTCTGTCAACATAATTTACATTATGGTGTGAGATTACAATGCACCAATAAAAGCACATTACAAATAAAGAACACATAAACTTTGTGTATGTGGTGCTGGGAATTGTATCCAGGGGCATTCTACCTCCAAGCTACATCCCCAGCCCTGTTTTATTTTTTATTTGGAAAAAAGGTCTCACTTGGTTGCTGAGAACCTTGTTAAGTTGCAGAGTCTGGCTTCCAACTTACAATCCTTCTGTCTCAGCCTTCTAAGTACTGGAATTTCAGGCAAAGTCCACCACTTTTGACTCACATTAACATTTTAAAGCATTTCTTTCCTCTTACATAAACTAAAAACAACCACCTCCTGATCTTCTCTGGTATGAATTGACAAGATTGACAGTTAGGACCTAGCACAGTACTTGCTACATGGTGCTCAGTTAACATAGGCCCCCTAATTTTCTGGCTTCTAGGCCACCTAGTTTAAGGAGGAAATTGAGTCCACAAACAAAAACAACTTGTCACAGGTTTCAGAAATAATTGAAAGCACAGCAAAGCTTAGGAGCTTTCAAGCACCTCTTCTATGCTTCGTTTTCATTATAAAATTTTAAGGATAGCAGGGAGAAAACAATAACAGTGAAAACTAATTGAAATGAATAAATAAACTGGTATGTTGTTTTCTCTCTCCCACCTAAAAGTCTCCAGTGTTGCCATGAGTCAAACTTATGACCTGCTTAATGGGTCCCTGCCCCGTTGTGTTATATATTCTTACCTTCTTCCCTTTTGCATCATTTCTTGAGTCCAGCCTTTCTGTCTTGAAACCCTGAACCACCAGACTACTTCTTTCTCACCTTTAAGTCACCCAGAGTTTTTCTCCTGATTCTTTCAAATATGACATGTTTTTTTTCTTTTTATGAATCAAGTGAAAACATAGCTGGTCTACAAATTATTTGTTGACTATATTATCTCCATATTAACCTTGGTGGATAATAGACAGAATCCTGATCCAGAAGAGAAAATTTCTTTATTTTAATCTCATTGTTCAACACTTTTCTCCCCTGGGTGAATGGGAAAAAGATTAGTATTCAATGTATCACAGGCCATTTTGAGGCCATTACTGGACTCAGTAAGTGACCAGTTCTAAGTTATTTTCTAAATAAATAAATAAATAAATAAATAAATAAATATTAGAGATAAAAGCATTTGGGAATACCTTAGATCACTGAGAATGAGACAAACAATTAAAACTAAGAAGAAAGCCAGGTACAGTGGTACAAGCCTGTAATCCCAGTACTTGGGAGGTTAGACAGGAGGGCTGTGGATTTGAGGCCAGCCTCTGAAAACTAGGGAGATCCTTGGAAACTTAGCAAACCTCGTTTCAAAATAAAAATAAGGACTGATAGTGTACCTTGGAAGTAGAATTCCATTGGGTTCAATACTCAGTACCAAAAAATTAAAACAAAAAAAAATGAGAACAATGTATTACAAATTAAATTTTATTTACAAGCATACCTATGGTTTATTTCTATATGTAAAATGTAAAGTCACATATGAGAAACATAGGATTTCTAAACTTTGAGCTCAGTAAGTGACCAGTTCTGAGTTAATTTTCTAGCTTTTTTAGAGAAAATAGTTATTTCTTCTTTAATTATTCAGCTGATTATATCAATTCTGCAATTCATTTACTAGTGTAGAATGGGTCTCAAAGTTTTAATCCAAAGCCTGCCACTCACTTCCTCAATGACCTTGGGCAAGTCACTTAATTTCTCCACATCTCAATTTCTTTGTGTATAAAATTGGGATAATAATCTTGACCTCACAGAGAGGTTGTATGAATTAACTGATTAATGATTATAAAGCAATTTGAAAATACAGAACACTATATAAATGCTAAGTATTGTTATTAAGCAAATCAATTCAGAAAATCAAGATAATGACATTTCTTTTCAATCTATTTCTTAAAGTACTTAACGCCTTTGCATCTAAGTTCACTGTTGTAAAAAAGCAGTTTAAATATTTATAACATGAAGTTTTCTAGTTTAATCAGTGCCTACTGCATACCAGAGAAGAAAAGAGGAAGAAAAAAATTGCTTAAACAAGGAACATGAATTTCTCACTCAATTTGACTTTTTACTTATATCCAGTTTATTACACAAAAATACTTTATTAAGCCAGAATATATTTATATTTGTAAATAACTATATATATATATATATATTTTTTTTAGCCATCTACTGGAATTCTGGAATTTCGGAGATGAATTGAATGATAAAGACATTATACTCAATGATGTGGAAAAAACATTTGAATAAACATCAAGTTATTTGCTCAAGTTTGCATGTGTAATTTGGGCCAGAACTGAACCTCATACTTAATACTTGGCTTTGTACCCTTCATTTAGAGACTGAGCAGAAAATAAAAAGGACAGATGCCAGGCAGGGTGTACAAGCCTTTAATCCCAGTATGTGAAAAGCTGAGACAAGATGATTGAAATTTTGAGGACAGCATCAGCAACTTAGTGAGCCCCTCAGCACCTTAGTAAGACCCTGAATCAAAAAATATGACTGTGGGTGTAGCTTGGAATTAGAACTACCCTTGATTACATCCCTAGTAAAACAAACATAACATGTACGTGTGCACGTGCACACACACACAGACACATAAAGTGTCAAGAAATATAAGCTATGCCTTCAAGGGTCTTACTTAGAAAGGCTTATGAAACCAATACTCTAAAAGTATTTAACTAATTACTGTGAACCCTATAAACAAGATGAAATAATCTGATGAGTTCCTAACCTGTCAGTTGTGGATTTTGTCTATGCAACTCTGGAGGAACAAAATTATCAGGATTGACCATCATAACACTTCCATCTATTAACCTTTGCCTCACTTAATTTTGACACTTTTCCTTAAAAGGCAGGTGAATTCAAGAGTTAATTTTTCTAACATATATGTATATGTGTGTGTTTAATGCATATACTGTATATAGTACACATGACACATATTTTAAGTAAAGATATCAGAGTTTGTACATAGTACAGATTTTCAATTAGAATATTTTACTTCTATGTGCAGCTTAGCTTCCTACCTAAGTAGCCTAGCCTGCCCTCTCCCTGGGACATGGTCACCTAATCTATTAGAGAAAGGGCCAAGGTAGAAAACTGCTCCAATCTCTCAGGGTAAAACTTGTGAATGCCACATTGTCTGCAAACTGGGCTGAGAATTCCTCAGGTAGATTTTGGATTCTGAATTGGTCATAGACAATAAATCTGATTGTAAAACCAGTCACACTTTACTCCAAATGCTCATTTGAGGCTTCCTATCATTAAGGAATAAATTTGCAGAATGTTAATGCTGGAAGCAATATTAGAGATCATTTGGTCTGATTTCTTCATCTTATGAGAAAAATGAAGTTCTAAAATACTAAATAAATAGACCAAGGTGACAAAGTCAGCCCACAAGGAAACTGGGTCTCAAACCCAGGTATTCATGAGTCACAGTTGAGTATTCTTTCTTTAATATCATTAATTAATATGTCATTGAAGTAAATGACACTTTTCCCTTGGGCTTAGGACTTCTCTAAAAGAAGAGAATAACCATGTCCTTAAATGTCACTTCTCTTGATGGTCCTCCTTTCACTCCTCACATGGGATTATCAGCTTGTTTTGAAAACACGACCTTTTGGGTTTTTTGTTTGTTTTCTTTGTGGTACTGGGAATTGAACTCAGGGAGATTCTACCTCCAAGCTACAAGCCTAGCCCATTTTTTAAAATTTATTTATTTTATTTATTTATTTATTTATTTTATTTATTTATTTATACTTGAAACTGGGTCTCCTTTGGTTGCTTAGAGTCCCACTATGTTGCTAAGATTGGCCTCAAACCTTTGATTCTCCTTGTCTTAGCCTTCCAAGTACTGGAATTACAGGCATGTGACACCCACCTGGCTAAGAAAAACATATCCATCCTTTCAAAGAAGGTATTCCTTTCAATATAACAAGACTCAAGTATCACAGTCTTTAAAATACCATTATAGATACTCACTTTTTCCCTTTGATGTACTGTTGCTAATAAATGTCACATTTTTTTTTTTTCATGTATGAAAACTCTTGCTTGCCTCCCTTATAGAAGACCTCACAATTTTCTCATGTTCAACCTATGGATCAAGGTTTGCTTAGGAAAGGGTCCAGTGCCATTTACAGAATTACAACGAAAGGCTGAAAGAAATGTTGCTGATGTGACAGCCTCTACTGAGCTTCTTCTCTTTGGCACTCCAGGGCTTCTGACTCAGCACTCATTATGGCTGAGAAGATATATGTTATCTGAGACCTGCAGAATCCAGCATACAAAGCCTCATGCCTACTGCCTGAAATATGGAAGGAGGAACCTCAATAAGAATCCTCTCTGCATAAAAGATGCTGAGTAGGAATGTAGAAATGCCACAAAGCTGGAGATTTAAGGGTACACTACTTGAGTATGGGGTTTGTCAACCTAGTTGATAACACAGTTTAACAACAAGATGGTAAAAAGTAACTAACTACCACAAATGGCTGGTCACCAAGAATCTTGCATTTATTTTTCAAAAGTTGGATCAGGTAGAGGTATCTGACCATCAGTTAGTTCTTCAAATCAGAAACCCATAGCTTGAAATACCATTTTTATATTCCCTGAGCTCTCACTTAAGATCTATTAGCCTACTCACAATTTCCATTTCCATCTCCCAGGAAAACTATCTTAAGCTTAATTTACCATTTTCTCTCCAAACATCCTCTTGCAACTGATTAATTTATTCATTAAGTGACTTTTCATAACCAATGCTACCAACATATGAATCTCTAGAAAATGCAATTCACGGGTTCTAGGGAATACCCTAATGAACCCCATATATTTGGATGTCTAAAATTTCATCATGTGAACATCAGTTCCATTTGAAAATTAAACATGTCTATAATGGTGGTAAATCAAATTGTCTGATATTCACAATTATAATAAGTTAAACATATCATATTAGAATTTATGATGATACAACTAAAGAGATGACAGTTGAAAGTGTGTGTGTGTGTGTGTGTGTGTATGTGTGTGTGTGTGTGTGTGTGGACACGAGAGCACACATACACTGCACTCTTACTTATATTTTGGAAGATTGTAAAAAGTCAAGAATATCCCAACACTGAAATTTATCTATAATGCTCCCTCATGTATAGGCATTGTTCTTTCTGTCTTAGAGGAGCTATCTACCCATTTATCTATAGTTCTCAATCTTCTGTGAGCCAAAAATATAGATATTCAGCTAATCTAGCTAGTCTAGCTAGTCTACCTGAAAAGATAGAATGATAAATGATGATGATGATAGATAGATAGATAGATAGATAGATAGATAGATAGATAGATAGATAGACACCCAAACCCAAATTCTGGTTCTATTGAATTGGGAGGAGTGCTGCCATAGACATTATTTTAAAAACTCTCCACACAAATTTTTGGATATCCAGGATTGAAAATCACTCCCCTAAACCCTCCATGTCACTGCTTCCATCGTCAACTTCTGGTTTCCTCCCATCTTTGTGTTTTGTGTTTAACCACATTTTCACATGATGATAGGAGTATTCTTCCAGAATCAGTAGCCCTCTCAACATGACGAAGGGTGGGGCTCATCTATACTGTGTGTTCTTCCTCTGAGTTTCATTGTTCAAGTCACATGATTAGACATGGAGAGGACATGGTTGAGCCCAGGCACCCAGGCATGAAGCATTTCTGTTTATATTAACCCTAGAGAACAGCAAAATGAAGTCAGTTATACACAGGCATTTGGGGTTACAGTTCCTGTGAGAAAAAGCTGAATGCCATCACCCCCTCTCCACATGGAAGTGCTCACATCTATAATAACTTATCATTGCACACATAGACTTCCATAGCTCATCTGTGGATCTTTGTGGGTCCAAGAACTTTGTGTTCAGAATACCAAAAATGATTCCATCAACGATTAATGTATCTAATTAGCTCAAACTATAGAATAATAATTAAATACATGGGCTTTGAATTTGAATATGCACTTTAAGATCTAACTCACTCAACACTGAAAGGACAATGGGAAAATTATGTAATATCTATTTTTCATCTCTTAATTAGGGGCAAGAATAAACAATTCTGAAGATTTACTTGGCAAATAGAAATTATGTTGATAGTAAATACTCATAAAAATAACTCTTGAGGAATGCTCACACATTTTCAATAGATATAACTTAGAATAGGTGCAGAATTGCTGGTGCTTTATTGGAGCAACCAAGACATTTCTTTATTCAAATCATTTTGTGTTTGTTTGAATCTATGATATTGATATATAGTATTATGAGGTTGGTTGGAAGAAATACACAAGTTAACTATAGCGAATTAAGCAGAGAAAAATGTAATTACTAAACAGCAAGAAAATGGAATAGTTCGTTGAGTACTAAGGACAAAGGATTAGATGTATGTGTGGGGGGGGGCGGGGATACTAAGGATTGAATGTTGAACCCAGAGGCATTTTAATTCCAAGCTATACCTGCAGCTTTTTTATTTTTTTAACTTTGAGATTGGGAGTTAAACTCAGGGTCATTCTATCTTTGAGCTACACTGTAGCCCTATATTTTACTTTTTTGTTTCTAACAAGGTCTTGCTAGGTTGTTGAGAGCCTTGCTAAGTTTTTGGGGCAGGCTTTGAAACTGCAATCCTCCTGCCTCAGCCTCTCAAGTACTGGGATTACAGGTGTGCACCACCACACCTGGCAAAGAGTTAGATTTTGATGAAGAGATTTGCCTTTTTCTCTAATCTGGCTGATCATGACTTAGGAACAGTCATATGTGAGCCTACCTTTTGACTTTCTGGAGATGATTGTCAATAGCTGGCTGCTGGGCAGTACTACACAGGGTTAGATAGGATTTCTCTGACCCTTCTGATGACAGTAACTAAAAAACTTCAAGGTCTAAATTTGGAGATTTTCAGATGGATGTGGTGGTGCATACCTGTAATCCTAGTACTTGGGAGGCTGAGACAGAAGAATTTCAGATTCAAGGACTGCTTCAGCAAGTAGTGAGACTCTCATCAAGCTAGCTCAACTCTGTTTCAAAATAAAAATAAAATGGGATTGGGGGTATAGCTCGGAGGTGGAATGCCCCTGGGTTCAATCCCCAGTGCCACAAAAAATAAAATAAATCTGGGGACTTGACATCTTTTATTATCAATAGATATTGTCTTCTGACCCATGTTCACCTTGGCATATGACAACAGAAAAGACCCACGCCAGGTCCCCAGGTCTCCCTGCAGCCTAAGTCTCTCGGCATAGGAGTGCAGGATCCTGGGCGCTCACGGATTCAAAGAGGGAAGCGCACAACAGATTGCATTTGTCACCTATACCCTGTTTTACATAGACAAGTCATAACATTGGCTCCAGCATAGAACACATATAACTCTAAGCTTAGTTTTGGCAGGCAAATGAAAATAAAAAAAGGCATCCACCCTTTCCTTATGGAATGTAAACACCTCACTGCTGGGCAGAAATTTACATCAGATTGTCATATTTGTAGGAAAATGAATATAAGTTACTCATCAGAAACATATATTTTTTCCTTAAATTTTGAATGGCATGTTGAACCAGCTAATTAAATAAACTGATTTCTCTGTATATACTTTTCCCCCAAGTTTTGCATAATAGAAACTGGGTTCATAATGTTGCATGTTATTTTTCCTAAGTTCCCAGGTTATTAATTTGAATGTGTCATTCCAAGCTGACTGCAGACTGCCAAAACAATGATGTAGAGCAAGGCTGGCTCCCGCCTGGCACAGGAGCCTCACAGTGGGACAGGCACTGAGCAGGAACACGGGGAAGCAGGGGCCAGCCTTTAATGGAGCCACTTACTCAGTGTGTGCAACTTGACCTACTTTCTGCTTCATACAGCCCAGCTTAGGAAATAAGGTAATAAGCAGGCTGTGGGTGAAAACCTGAGACTGCTTCTCAATTGAGAGTCCCCAGTAGATAAATTATAAAATTAAAAGTGTTATACTCCCACATATAGGTTATGGAACACATTTATAAGAAATCAGATTCATAAACTGTTAGATTGTCATACACAACTATGTACATTCAATTATTCTGTCAGTGCCATAGAGACAGGGCTACAAAGTTTAAAGAATGAATATTTTCTGTTAATATATTTATTTTTTTAACTGAACAAGAAATTGTTATCTAAATATCAAGAAGTGATTATCTTGCAGTTAATATGAAAGATAAAAAGAAACAAAACATATATTCATTATAGCTATCCAAGTAGAACATCAATAATTCTCTGAACAAGCAGTGAGTCCAAATTATATTAAAAGGCAATCACAAGAGAATGAGTATGGGTCCATAGATCACTGCACAGGGAGGTCAGTGAGCTCTCAAAGCCTGGGGAGATGACCTGCCCTGGAAAACCCTATTGGTCTCTCCTGTCCTTTACCTGGCTCAGAAGCATGAGAAGCCTAAAGAAACTCAGTCTCTCATTAGATACGAATCAGCTAATGGTACAGCTGAAAGCCAGGTATGACTTCAAGGGGCAATGAAAAAAATGTCTCCCTACACCTTCCCAGTCATTGGCCAAACATGCAAAATCCAGTGTTAGACCCTGAGTCATCAGAAAAGGCAAAATTTCCTCATCATAAAACATTAATTCTTCCATAAAAACCTAGCAGATGCCAAAGATGACTTCCAATGAGGAAGATAGAGGAAGTCCCCATTTTTACTCACCCTTGTTTTTCATGTCTAGTTGAAATCATTAATGAACAAAGGCCAGCAATATAAGGAAAACCCTAAAATTTGTCCCTAGAATAGCCGCAACTAGAGGGTATGAGAAAGTCATTCAAATCTCTTCCGTGGTCCTCTTTCTTTTTGGAATTCAAAGGTCTAAATAACTGCATAAAACAAATCAAGGGAAAATAGGGCCCAGCAGCCGGTGGCCTTTGTTGATGAATAGGACTCTAAGTCAGTCACTCAGCTGTTTTATTACTTGTCTTTAAGGCTGATGAGTCCCAAGCAGACCTGCATCACTGAATTCTCAATAAAGGGTTAGTGCTTGTCCTGCAGAATAATAAGAACTGCTAATGACACCAATTAAGAGCTGTAAATGTCATTTATACTTGTTTGTTATTTTTCAAATCAATAAGGCTGGAAAGACACAGCAGCCTGAGATAATTTAGATTGGAACAGTTTGTGGGGACATTTTAATGGATATATTACAATTGGGATTCGTGTTCTCCTTTTGAAGAAATTGTATACCTAGTTGGGTCAATTTTGATATTTATTTAAAACAGAACTTACATTCCAAATAATTAAACATTAAGGGAAAATATTTAGGGCAATAAAAAGAAAGACAAATGTATATAGTTTTAAATTCTGTTCATTAAATCCCTTGTTTCGAAGTGTACTCACTTTGTCTGAAAAGGTATCTTTAAATAGAATAAGAAAATTTAAAAAAGAAATATAGTCCAGACCTGTAATCTCAGTACTCAAGAGGCTGAGACTGGAGGATAGGAGGTTCAAGGCCAACCTCAGCAATTTAGGGAGACCTTTAGCAACTTAGGGAGACCCTGTTTAAAATAAAAAAATAAAGAAAAATAACTGGGGGTGTAGTTCAAAGGTAGACTGTCCCTGAGTTCAATCTCCTATACCAAAAAAAAAAAAAAAAAAAAGAAGGAAAATTAAAAAAAAAGAAAGAAAAAAACTCATAAAAAAGAATAAAAATTATTACAGATTAAAGAAGCATATTCTGATGGTGTAAGAATTGCAGGAACATAGGCTTTCATAAAGTAATAGATTTTATGTAATTATAATTCAGATTGTGCAAGCTATGAATCAGGTGTTTGTTTTGTTGGAATAGGAGGCCATTGGTCAGAATTCTAGACATATCTATTCATTTCTAAAAGTGGCATAGGAATTTTATTTCTCACTGGGATCCTGTTTTAGTAAGAGAAAACTTTAAATATTTCACTGACTAGTCTGCAACCAGGGGCTAAGCACACATTTCCCATAAAATTACAAAGTTGTGCCAATTATAACTAAAGAGATCTCTGACCATAGGGATTATAAATAGCTCATAGAGCTAACTTTTGGGTTTTTTTTTTAATGCATTCTTAAGCTTTTCATTATAATTTAGAATGTTGACTGAGATTACAAGTGATATGTAAAATTTAAATTGCCTATTGTCATTGCCTTTCTTTATACTTGTTTGTCTCTGAGCAGGTTTTCTAACTGTGTTTAAAACATCAGGTTTATGAGGTTAACCATTTAAGGTTTGTTTTCAATTAATTTAAATATGATAGTAAAGTTATCACATGAGAAAAAAATATAAAAATACATCTTTGGAAATTATTATTGAAACAACCATTCAATAATCATTTTATATAAATGTTTACCTGAAAAATACTCAGTTTAATCTTCACATTTTATATGTTCAATCTTTTGTGACTACATGGCACTCATTGTCAAGTTTGATTATTTGTTCTGCAGGAGTAACTTAAAATACTTTTAAATATTCAATTACATTTTTAAAAACATATATGGCAATTAAATAGGGAGAAATACTGGCAAATATGTTCTATCCCTATGTTTTTTCTGGTTGATTCATATCTCTCTATCTCTGTCTCTGTCTCTCTCTGTCTCTGTCTCTCTCTTTCTCTCTCTCTCTCTCTGTCTCTCTCTCTCTCTCTCTCTCTCTATATATATATATATATATATATATATATATATATATATCTGTCCTTTTTTGAGATTGAAAATTATGACAGAAAACAGAAATTTTTAAAAAGCCAAAAACATATTTACTTGTTTGTCCCTGTTTGCTGCTACATAAATTGTTTAATATAGATTTGATTCAAAACTTAATCTTTTCAGTTTTCTCGAACGTATTTCATTTTGACTAAAGCAAGTTGTGTGTGTGTGTGTGTGTGTGTGTGCGCGTGTGTGTTAGTTACTGGGGATTGAACCAAGGGAAATTCTACTTCTGAGCTACACTCCAAACCTTATTTTATTTTTTTATTTTTAAACAAAGTCTCATTAAATGCTGAGCCTGGTCTCCATCCTATGATCCTCCTATCTCAGCTTCCCAAGTATTAGACTTACAAGTGTGAATGTAACTATTATATCCACACAAGCCGGGCGTGGTGGCGCACGCTTGTAATCCCAGCATTCGGGAGGCTGAGACCGGAGGATCCGGGTTCACGGTCAGCCTCAGCTACCTAGTGAGGCACTCCGCAACTCAGTGAGACTCGGTTTCAAAATAAAGAATAAAAAGTAGGGCTGAGGGTATAGCTCGGAGGTAGAGCGCCCCTGAGTTCAATCCCCAGACCCGCAAAAAAAAAAAAAAAAAAAAAAAAAAAATATCCACACATTGTACCTAACTTGCTTCACCACTCTTAGTCTCATTCCATTGTATTTACCAAAGTTCTTTTTCAGCCAAATTTATCTACTCATTTCCCTTGAAATATTTCTGGTACAATTTTTCATATCATTGCCTCCAGAATATCTTCATATTTGCTTAATCTCCATCTATGAAAATTCTATCTTCAGACAACACATATTTCAGCCATGAGCATTACCTGGGCAAACTGCTTGTAACCAGTTTTGTATCATTCATTCAACACATACTTATTGAAGGTCTGCATTGTGCCATGCATCATGGCAGGTTCTGCTTTCCCATGTAAAATACTTCCATATCTGGATGGAACTTGCTGTATTTTCCCTGATGTACAGTCCTTTAAGAGGGGGTTTATTTCAGTGCAATATAGCAAATTCCTTGAGGGCTGAGCCCTTGCTTCATTAATCTCTGAATTATCAGGGAACTTTTCAAAGAATAAATGAATGAATGAGAATGAAACTATGTATATATGATTCCAAGACAACTAAACTACTAAGTTTAGAGGAAAATTAATACAAGATAGTCAGATGTTAATTTAGAGGAAATTCTAAGTTTATTGGCTTAATTAGTTACCACTTGGTTATTTATATATCTTGTAAAAGTGTTATTTGATATAATTTCTTACTTCTTTAATTTAGTTTATTTTTGCCAAGAAGGTGGATCAGGATGCATCAGTAAATAAACTTAGTCAAGAAGAGCTAGTATTGAATCATAGTTTTGTACTATATTTTTTTAAATTTTTAATTTTTCATTTAATGGTACATTGTGATGATACATCTTTGTTAGGAGTTGGGGAAGGGGTTAAATGAGAATTGTACTATTTTTTAAACATAGGAGTGTGCTCACTGAATTTTGTGTGTCTATTGCTGGCAGTAACGGAGCTGGATGCAAATGTTTATAAAATTCCTCAGCTTAATTTGTTCTTTGAAAAAAAAGGAACTATAAATATCTTTCATAAGTCCATTCACTCTCTGGTGAGCTGTGCAGAAGCCTGAATACAATCCCCGGTGAGTGTGGATATGGTAGTGTCTGATACTAACTAAAATAAATGCTCAAGGCCATGAAAACTAGGTGGATAGAGGGGCCAAGTTTGGCTCGCTGTACTTTGTACCACATGGTTTCCTCTCAATGCCTCTTTTTCCTCCTCATTAATTCCCACATTTTTCCCTGCCTGAGGCTCCCTGAACTTACTCTTTCTTTTTCTAAAAGAGATCCACCAGAAAACCTCAGATTAAACCCCCTTACTCTTAGAAGGGATTTTGTTTTAAGCATGAGAGGGAATAATCTCAAGAGATTCATTACTATCTATGGAAAACCAGATCCCAGGAAGTTCTGTGAAACAGGACATTTTAAGGGCAAGCCACTCTAAAATTAAAATTAAACTAATTTAGGTAACTTCCATTTTAATCACCCTGTGAAAAGGTCACTGTGGCCCAGGGACGTAGGCTCAGTAGACATCTGTTCAATGATTGCATTCACTCATTAGTTTCCTCAAGTTTGGGTTGCTTGCTTCCATTTCTGATAAAGAATCCAATAAGGCATGATGACCTCAATAACAGAATGGACATCCGCTGTTCATATTATTTTCACTTTGGAAAGAAATTTCCAACTGCTTCCCCATATATGGGAAGTCACAGTGTCACTAGTAAACAATATTCTCTGTTCAGAGAGGGTTTATGGGAGTGTTTCCTTCCAGCTATCAAGCATAGGTCAAAGAGTCTCTCATTTCCTGAAGGAAGGGCTTCTTCAGGATAAGGGAGCTCATAAAACTGTACATCAAGTCAGGCTGGGGATAGCTGGAGAAGGGCAGAGCTGGCAGCTGACTGGAGAGCAGAAGACCAATCTCTAGGGGCCGGGGGCAGCTGCTCGTTGCCACAGAGAGCACAGGCTCAGTGTTGCCAGACTCTCACAAGAAGTCAGGAAATAGACATTTTATGTGAAGTCTCCCAGTTTGCAAAGGTTGGCTCAAAAGTATTAGCATGCACTGCTAAAGATAACCAAATTAAGCCTGGCGTGCTTATGCATATCAGTCATTCCAGTGTTTGGGAGGCAGAGACAAGAGGATCCCATATTTTCTGGCAGCCTCTGAAATTTAGAGAGATTCTCAGAATCCTAGTAGGACCCTATCTCAAAACAAAAAAAAATAAAAAGAGCTGGGGGTATTATTTGGAGATAGAATGCTCCAAGGTTTAATCCCCAGCACCACAAAAACATTTTTAAAAATAATGAAAGAATTATATCCGTGGCTATATCTAGTCTTTGATCACGAGGGTGCTCTCTCTGGTTTTCAAAGCCAGTTTGTGGTATGATTGTGTGTGTGTGTGTGTGTGTGTGTGTGTGTGTGTGTGTGTGTGTGTGTATGTGTGTTTCTTGTACCAAAGATTGAATGCTGGGGCCTTTTAGCTCTAAGCTACATCCTCAGCACTTTTTATGTTTTATTTTGAAACAGGATCTTGTTCAGTTGCTGAGAGTCTAGTTAAGTTGCTAAAGCTGGCCTCAAACCTGCCATATTCCTGTTTCAGCCTCCCAAGAACTGAGATTGCAGGCATGCATCACCATGCCCAGCTTGGATTGTGTCTTGAAAGCTTGGGCTCTTAACCAATTTACTGCATGTCTCATGACCTGAAAAATTCCCAGAATTCTTCCCCTCCCAATGGCTCCTATCTTTAGATACTTTGACACATAGGGCCAGTTTCCCTGTGTATGAACAAAGGCAAGTGCATTTTTAAATGATGTATAAAATAATTCAATTAATGCCTAAATCTTTTGTGTGTGTGTGTGTGGTATTGGGGATTGAACTCAGAGGCATTCTACCTCCGAGCTATACCCCCAGCCCTATTTTTTTTTATTCTTTATTTTTTTGAAACCGAGTCTCACTAAGTTGCAGAGTGCCTCACTAGGTAGCTGAGGCTGGCCGAGAACCCGGATCCTCCGGTCTCAGCCTCCCGAATGCTGGGATTACAAGTGTGCGCCACCACGCCCGGCTTGCCTAAATCTTTTGATGTTGCCTTTTCCTAGGTGAAAATTCTGCTACTCCAACAAAAGAAGGAGAATCCTTTACCTGGCTTTAGTGCTCACTTAATGGCAAACACCTTCTATATCAATTCTACACTTAAGTGTTGAAAAGTAATGAGGGCTTTTCAATTTCCATTTATGACTGCAACTAAGAATTTGCTTCTGCATGAGGCATGCCTATCCTAACTAAATACTCTGTGATTTTTCTTATTCTAATGTCCTTAATTAGATTTATAGACTCTTTACAGTGTTTTATGTTGATGAGGGACTTAGAATACAGCACACACTAATAAAATATCCCCACTACCCAACTTGTGCTTTTGCATGTTTTATTTCAGTGAATAATGAGTCTTAAATAATGTTCTGAATATGTTGTCGAGGACGTTCTAAAGAAATATGGACTGATGATCCATCAGGAAACATTAATAAACATATAACCACATGGAATTGGTGACCAAGAGAAAGTGATTCATTGTGCCATAAACCATTAAAGAATTTGGATCATGAATGCCTGCTACAAATAAAAATGTGTTTAGAAAACAACAATTATACATTCTCATTTTTTTAATTTCCTTTCGGTGACTTTTAGCTTGCATAAATGTTTTAAAATTGGAGGTAATCATTGTATAACATTCTCAATCCTGGGGTAAGGAAATTTACTCTATATAGTTTCCTTTTCACATGACACAGCCATTTTCATGGTTATAGCTAATTAGCTTCCTTTCGACATTAGATACGGAGGATGTTTAAGCAACGTAAACTAGCTGTCATCCAGCAGCATCATAATCAAAATGGCATAAAATTTGCCATAAAACCTGCAGCTAATAACATTTATAAGGCACCTTATTACATAAGGATATTGGAGAAGCTCAGACACTGTATATCACAATGCTTCCCCGGGGACCTGGTTCATTTTCCTAATGACTGTGTATGGGTTTACTTTAGGAGCATTTATGCACCTGCCTGAGCACAGGGCTAACCCAGCCAGACAGACAAGGACTGAGAAGGAGTAAGGTCCAAACTAGATGTGCCTGAATATGAATCAGCAATCTGTCTCACTTTGTCATGCAACAGTTAAACCTTCTCACCATTTCACAGCCATGCTGGCTTTGTTATTATTCCATGTTTTACTTGAAGATACTTATGCCCTGATCCCTACCTGAGAAACTTGGAATTTTCTTCCCCCTGTCCTTCTCCTGTATATATGCTCTTGCTCATCTTTCAAAGCTAACCTCAAGCTACGCTTCTTCATGGGAATTTTCCCGATGATTATAACCCACATCAATTTCTACCTTTGATCTTTTATTATTTTTATCTACCTTGCATGATTGTTGCCCATACTTGCCTATCTTTCTTTGTTTTAAAACATGACTGCATCTTTACTACTTAGCCTTATGCCATTCCAAAATCATAGATCATCAACCCTGAAAGTACATTAGGGCCAAGTGTTCCAACATCACATGACATTTGAACAGTTCAGTTTGGAGCTTTGTTTTCCCTCTCAGCACTCATAGAAAGGTTGGCCACAGTATGGAACTAAGTTAGCTTGCTCTCCACATTTCTGACCATGGATCAGTTTATTTGGAGGATTCCTGACTTGCTAACCTCCCATCTGTCCTTCCAAAGTGCTAGAATCTATTTCTGGTGGTGCTTCCATTGCCTTGAATAGATCTTCTGAACCATGACTTCAATAATCAATAATTACCAAGATCAGCTGCCACTTAGAAGATCTCCCACCAATCTCACCTAGTTAATCTTCATACAGGAACATGAAAATAAACTATACTCAACTATACTCTTCATGGTGAAGGATTTTTTATGTCTGCCTTGTATTAATAATCCTTCTCTGGGAAGGAGAACCAAGCTTATAATCTAAAGTGTCTTCCCTATTTCTATTCAAGCAAGTTCTTGAATACCACATGACCTGTGTCTTCTCAACTATGGCAATCTGTTTAGCTTATTTCCCAGCATGAAGTGTTATATTATAACCGAGCCTGTTTGCTGATTGTGCTATATGTAAAACTTGCCTTTCCTAACTAGATTATAAACTTCTTATGAAGAAAGACACTGTTTATTATATTTTGATACTCCTATATCAAAACTGTAATGCTCCTCCAGTCCTAGGCATGTGGTAGTGATCATATATTCATTAATAATTATATTCTCCCCCAAATTCCTACTCAGTGTGTTTCCAATGTAATAAGGGTATCATTATGCCACCTCATCTGGTTATCTACCATTGAATGGAGCACACAGACACTGTAATATGTGCCCTCAATCCATCCTAAACATTTATTTTCTTACCATAATCTCCCTCTTCCTCTCCTCTGAATTTGATTCAGCAAATCATTCAATTGTCAGTTTATAATATCCAGTTTTATTCCCCAATCCTCTATGTCAAAGTATTTGAAATATTGTCCAGATAGATACTGAAATTTTAACACAGATGAAATGAAGGAAATAGAATGAGAAAGGACTAGAAGTTAAAACATTCCAAGAAGGAAGCAGAACATGCCCTTAAGTTTGTAGATGATAACAAAAAGAAGGACATGATCCTTTAATTAGATGGTATTTGATTAAGGAGAAAAACTGTGAATTAGAGAGTGGAGAAAGAGGAGGACATACTTATAACAGTAGGATCAGAAAAGTGGACACAAGAGAGACAGCTACCCTGTGGGAGAACTATTGGAGAATCAGTATCCTTGATCAAAGCCAGATTCAATTTGAACAGCAAATCTCACTCTTTTCAGACCCAAAGACTTATCTCAAAAGAAATGTCCTATCTAGGTAAGGTGGCACATGCCTGAAATACCAGTTCTTGGGAGACTGAAATAGTAAGATTATAGGTTTGAGGCCAGAGCCCAGACATAGTGAGATACTGTTTCAAAACTTAAATAAATAAAACCTGAGGGTATAGATCAAAGGTAGAGTACTTTGGATTCAAGTATAAATACCACAAAAGAAACAAATGAACCCGTACATGTCGAATCATTCCACTACATAAAAGCTGGTTCATATTGACTCTAGAAGTCAAAATGTTTTGAAGGGTATAAATACCACATGAAATGTTGCCAGCAATAGGTGATTACTAAAAAATGACAACTTGTGGCAAAGTTCTAAATAGGATAATGTCTACTCTTGATTTTTAGAATAGCTGCATTTGGGGACATTTTATACATATCAGAAGGAGAATGGTTGTTTTCTAGCTACAGGTAGTAATAAACTGCTGGTTCATCTATTCTAATGTTCTAAGAAACATCTGAAAATAACTTGGAATATAAACTTTTTCTTGTGAGGATGCACCCTTCTCATTGTGGAATGTAGCTCACCTGTTGGTCTGCACCATCCCCAAATTCAGTTATTGTGAAAACTACAAGTATCCGCATATATTTTTGAAATGCACCCATGCTGTCCCCGATGAGAACAAGAAGATTAATATCCATTTCAGTTTATAAAAAAAGGAGCTTAAATAAAATCTGAGATATAAATGAAACTTTGAAATTGCGATCAAGAGAATTCACAAACTGATTAAAATGTAGGACATTTGGGACAAAAGCTAAACCTGAATATAAATATCAGATGAGTTGATGAGTTAAAATTGCCCATTGTTTTTATGATTCAAAATTATATATGTCTGTTTACAATTCACTGCCATACTTAAAATGCATACATTTAAGAAAGAGGGGAAAAAAAGTGCTCAAAGAATACTGCATGTTGTTTGTCCTGAAAAAAGAGTCATTCAGAAATTCATTGCAAAACTTCAGCTAGGTTTACCATCTAATGAATATGTCTTCTATATGTTAATGTGTGTGGACCTGTGAGGGCAATATACATTTGAACACCTGCGTGCTTACCATAAGCTTCATATGGAGAAAACTGCATGTTTGTGCTAGAAAAGCCTAAAGCTAGTGATTGTATTCTTGTTTCCAATCTGCTAATGAGGAAGTCAGATATGGGTGCTGGCCAAATAGAGGATGATGGTGGTCATAATAGTGATGAGGAGAATCAAACTTGAGAAATTGACTTACTGTAGTTGCAAATACTATTTCCAAGAAAGAAGGTGAAATGTTACATTGTTATTCATAGCTGAAACAGAACAACAGAACAAATCACCTCCAGTACTATCAACATTTATCACCAAATTTTTACCATCAAAGCCTTTTCAGACTGTAAAATAAATACAACCTCGTTCTGTCTTTATATATGTATATATCCACATGCTTCAATATATGCACATACATTTCATGTGCATAGATAAGCCTGCTTTGGTTTTTGTTCATCAAACATTTCAGAATATTTTTTAGATATTTAGGCCTCTCTTCTTTTAGCTTTTTAAAGAAATTTAATGTAAAGGAAAAGAAAAAATAATCCATTTTTTAAAATTCATTTACACTTCAATCACCCATGTTGTTTAATATGAGCTATTTGATATTCAAGAGCCCTTGGGCCTTTTCAAACATGCTTTGGAAAATCTTTTTTTTTTTCTACCCTAATATAAGAAGTAGCATTTTGCCAAAGGCAAGCCACAGCGAATGCCAGGGGAGCAGAGTGCTACTTTACTCTGAACTTGTGAATTTTGAGTAATATTTAAACTTGGGGAAAAAAAGCTCATGATAGCTTGCTGTGTGTGCATATTTGGGCACAACTTTCTTACACAGTCACATAGCAATATTCATTTTATACTAGGGAGATCTCAACACAGATATATTATTAGTATATTTGCATCCTCTACCTCATGCTCTTCATTATCCTCCTTGTCCTCCTTTTTCTCCTCCTCCTTTCCTTTGATGATGTGAAAAGAGCCTTTGGACCCAATCAGTATTTTCTTTTAAGATACTCTTTCTATGTTATGAAATGAAGAGATCAGCAGTCTTAAAATAGGATCATGGAGATGTGACTTTTCATTTGGTTCATATTTGTTACATTAAGTTCTGAACACTAATAATGATCCAGCCTCTAGATAGTTACAGATACACAAGGCTCTCCAACTCTAGAAAGGACAACACATGTCCTTAATAATTATCAACTTTGAAGGCTGAGACAGGTGGATCGCAGACTCAAGGCCAGCAGTGCACTGCAACTTAGCGAGACCATGTGTCAAAATTAAACAAACAAACAAACAAAAATAGCCTGGTTTTAATCCCCAGTGCCACACAGACATACAGACACACACACACACACACACACACACACACACACACACACACACGCGCCAAACCTTTTCTTGAGAAAAGTTTTCAAAATGTACAAGGCTATATATTTGGGGGAATCCTTTTAAAGAATAGGTACAAATTTCTAAATATAAAATTAAGGATAAAAACTAATATTCACTTCTAATGAGAAAATCACAACACATTATATATTTTGAAAGTCTTGAAATTCAGAAAATGTATTTATCATGATATCTTATTTATTAACTTTCTGACACATCTATCACTTCATTATCCTTAAGCTTTCTGATTGCTGGCCCTTTGATTACCTGTCCACATGATAATGATTTTGTACCACCATCATTTTGTTAGCAGATATTTCATCAAGGTTGACAGAAAAGTGTTTTTAATAATTGATAGTTTATTATATTTTCTTTCAACAACTTAGCTTGTTGATAATGTCATGTTAATTTCTAAGATTGTTATCAAATTTGGGGAAAAAGAAAAACCTCTCAGGCTTTTTATATAAAACATGAGATGTCAGAGCATTTCAAATTGTGTGTGTCTGTGCGTACGTATGTGTATATGCAGAGACAAACAAAATCTCTGAATTGAAGGCACACACTGACTAATCATTTGTGGTAAGTTTCCTTTTGGTAGTAGCCTCCTGAGAGTTCTATGCTAGTTGGGCATGGTGGTACAAGACTGTAATCTCCATACTTGAGAGGCTAAGACAGGATGATTGCAGGTTAGAGACCAGCCTTAGAAACTTAGGCCCTCAGCAACATAGTAAGATCCCATTTAAAAATAAATATAAATAGGTATAGCTCAGAGGTAGAATGTCCCTGGGTTCAATTCCTAGCACAAAATAAAAATGATTCTATGCTGTATTTATCTATGTTTGTTCCTTATGTCAAATTATCATGGCACTATTAACAAGGTCTGTATTTATGAACAGTGAAATGCCTTGTCAGAAAAGAATAGAAAAAGGAATGAACTGAAAGAACAAAACCAGTATGAATGAAATGGAGTGGAGGTTACCAAAGGATGAAGGGACAAAAACATGTGTTAGTGCCTAGTAGGAAAGTGGAAGAAAGGGGCAAATGCTGGAGAGTGTCATTTGGTCTATCAGACTTTCTATTTAAGAAGGTGGCAGCCTGTTAATGGATTATTATGCATAAGAAACATAGTTTATTATTGTTTTTACTTGATTTCCACAAACCCAACTCTCATGCTTTGGAACCTAGTTGGGAGTCATTTAACCATTTGTAAAAGTAACTGCATCACATAATCATATGTAATCTCCAAGGGCCCCCTCTCTCTCTCACTGTTTCCCACTACTGTGCCCTGACCTTTGCAGATATGATCCAGCATAACATAGACTGAAACTTCTGAAACCTCCAGAACTGTGAGAAAGTAGATATTCTTTCCCTTCTTCCAACTTGTGATCATCAGGTATTTGGGGTCACAACAGTAAGAACACTGACTGGAAAACCAACCATGTGGGGTAGGTATACTCTCACATACAGTTGAAGAAGAGTGAATTGATGCACATTGGAGGGAAAACCATTGAGCAATAACCACTAGAGTTAAACATTCACTTACATTATGATAATATAGCACCAGCACTTAAATTCTGCCCCAGAAAAAACATGCAGATGTGCAAAGTGAATCATGACTGTCAGAGAGTATTTGCCCTCACATTGCTTATAGCAGGGAAAGAATGGCAATAATACAAAAATTAGAGACAAGTGACTTAAAAATGTGATGTATTCATCCTATAGCCTAATACAGAGATCAACAGAGAGAATGATAAGTGTAAAGATTTATAGATTGTAAAAACATTTTGTATGTGTGTGTGTGTGTGTGTGTGTGTGTGTGTGTGTGGTACTGGGGATTGAACTCAGGGGCATTCTGCCTCTGAGCTACACTCCCAATCCTATTTTATTCTTTATTTTTTGAAACAGGGTCTCCTAAGTTGCGAAGTGCCTCACTTAAATAGCTGAGGCTGACCTCGAACCCGGATCCTCCTGTCTCAGTCTCCCAAGTACAGGGATTACAAGCATGTGCCACCATGCCCGGCTTCAAAACATGTTAAGAAAAAAACAAAACCATCAGAATGATATAGAGAATGTAATGTATTTATTGTAAATCAAGTAGGCACAGAATACACATAAACATATGTGTAGAAATAATATATCAGTAATTGATATCTTTATCATGGGCTGGAATACGAAACTTTTATATTAGGTGTAGCTTTTAAAATGCATTGCTTTAAACAAAACATATCATTGTACTATTTTGATATCTAATACTTCATAATGCTAAATTATATGAATTACAAGACAGATCCTGTTGCATTGCTATTCTGCTATTCCTCTGCCTACACACACACACACACACACACACACACACACACACACACACACACTCCCAGGAGAAATTTTGTACAGTGGTTTTAATGAAAAAAAGTACAGATTTAAAGTACATATGCTTTCCCAGTACTTGAGAATCTGAGATTGAAGGATCAGAGGTTTGAGGGCAGCCTAGGAAAATTAGAGATAACTTTAGCAATTTATCAAGACCCTGTTTAAAAAAAAAAAAAAAAAAGTTTGGGGTGTATCTTGAAAACAGAATGCCCCTGGATTCAAACCTTAGTACCAAAATGAATAAATCAGTAAATAAATTATACATGTAAACTATTCCAGTGTAATTTAGAGTCATGTGGGCATGTCCATAGTATGTAATTGGTTGTTACTGGGATGATATTAACTTGATAATAATCATGAAGTTCCATGGTGCAATTTCAGATTTTAAGAAATAAAATGTCATTTAGGTTCTCTGAGAAAGAATAGACTCCAGAATGTGCATTTGCAATTGATGTGGGGTGGGAAGAAATAGAGTAGGAACATTACATATAAGTAATGTTGAGGTGGCCTGAGAAACTTCTTCCCCTGCTCCATGTCTTATATATCATGTGCTAAAATCAACCACACCCACCTTGTAGAAACACTGTAAGAATCATCAAAGAACCATGTATGAGCTCTCTCTTTTAAAAATAGAACATGCTTCACAAATGCAGGCATTGTGTTGTCCAATAACCTTTATATTGATATACCCTTATTAACTCTAGAAAGTGAGAGCTACGTAGAAAGGATTGAAAGGAAAGCTCAGTAATAGTGACTATCTCCAAAATATCTAGAAACTATGGCCATGTATATGGCATTGAAGAGTGTCATGTGTTTCTGTAAATGAGGTCTGTTAAATGGTCAATGCAGGACAGCATGAACCTAAGAAATGTGACTTTTTCTGATTGTTAAGTTACATTGTAATTGGAATACGCTGATCCAAATGTTACTTGTTCCTCTTCAAAGGTAAAAGTCTGAAGCTGGTCAGGCCACAAGAAATATTAATCAGAAGACCCTTTTGACTGGATGGATATTGGACAAGGACATTAAGAAAATTTACTCTTCATCTCTCTCAACCAAAATAATAGCTTCTCTGTTCTTTCTTTTTGCTCTCAAGCTTGAAGATGATTTGTGTCAGGCAGAGATCTGAATCTAATGCTTTAATGTTGTTTTAACATAGTTTTCATTTTTAATCTGTAGATAATCCTAACATAATAGACTGTGAATCAATATTTATAAATGAATTTTAATCTTTTATAGCAGATCCATTAACAAACCCCAAATTTATTGAAGCCATAAAAGTTAGGCCAAAGCTATGTCATGTAGTACAGTCTTATGGTTCCCCATTGAATCACTAGGCACTGTAGATATGTTGCTTCACACTGAACAAGTGCCCTTAAAAAAAAAGTAGTATATTTGTCGCCTCTTTTACTTTTCCTTGGGCTAAACACAGAAACAGTAAAAAGGGGCTAAGGCACCGCAGGGGATGCAAAGCAGACAGGCTGCACAACTGGTATGAGAGGCTATTACCAGTTACAGTGGCTGTAGCAGGGCTACCAGCTGTGCATCTGGAATGAGTTGGTGCAAACGAGACGCTTCTAGCAGAGGCCCAACATTTTTCCTTGGATGTTACTTCATTTGCCTTTGTTTTTTATTAGATTTTCAAAATGTACCCTCCTGCTACCAGATGTGCAAACAATGAATATCATAGTGGTGTTACCCTCTTGACAGGTTTCCAGTAATTGAATTGAATATAGGCAAGTAGAGTCAAAGCTGCCCAGCTCTTCTAGGTCCCCAATCTAGCCAGAGGAGGTCATAAAACTATGTTTAGTCCTCTCTCTGCTTCCTTTAATGATGTGTGCTGTGTATCACAATGTTTCTGGACAGGGTTCCTCTCTATAATTCCTAACTACCTCATGAGTAAAGCATAGAAATTCTGGACACCTGCATGCGTATACCTACAGATGCATAAATAACAAGAAGTTATTTCAGAAAAGAGGTTTGGCTCTCATATGGACCTAGGATTTAATAGGAAGAAAGTGCTGGAATTTGAAAACTAATACTTGAGCTTGCTGTAGTCTTTCATAAACTGCCAAACGACTGGAGTACATGGACTGCATCTGTAGTCCTTAATGAAATACTATCACTTTATAATATCATTAAAATTCATTTTCAAGGTAAAACGTTAAAATTGTCCTAACTCAACCTATTGTTTTAAGAAATTGATGGAATCCTTGAATCACGGAAACTAGAAGAATTGTGGAAATTATTTAGCTGTTCTCTCAACTTTCCTGGAGACCTGAGTTGGAGATCAGTTGCCAAAGTTTCATCGCCTATGTAAGCCATAGTCTTGAACTGGTACCTACAACTCTGCATTTTTATCAGAGTTAAATAATATATCTTGAAATATATTTTGAAAAAGTGAAATAATTTGCATTTTCTCCCGATTCCTCCATGGGCATACATACTGTTTAGTTCAAAACTAAAAGCATTTTGCAGAGTCGCATCTAAACACACTATTCCAGTTTGGATGTCTGTGATGCCTCCTGGCTTGGAAAACCATGTTCATAAACTGAGAAGTTCCACCCAAACTAGGAGATCCCTCTTACTGCTCCCAAACTCATCACTAAGTTGAAAAATTATTTAGATGCCAGCCTCCTGAAGGAAAGTATTCATGCTCAGTTTATTCTACTCAAACATGCATATGCCAAGAGTCTGACTGATTTAAATGCTTTTGCACAAAAATATTGCACTGTCCCCTTCTAATTTGATATTCCTTATCCCAATGATACCTTAAAATATGCTGGCCAGCCAGGCATGGTGGCGCACGCTTGTAATCCCAGCATTTGGAGGCTGAGACAGGAGGATCTGGGTTCGGGGCCAGCCCCAGCTACCTAGTGAGGCACTCCGCAACTTAGTGAGACCCTGTTTCAAAATAAAGAATAAAAAATAGGGCTGGAGGTATAGCTCAGAGGTAGAATGCTCCTGAGTTCAATCCCCAGTACTGAAAAAAAAAATATGTATATATACATACATGTTGGCCATATTTCTTATTTGGGTAGAAAGTTAATATGTTTTTTAATGTTTAAATTAAATGGCAGAGGTCGATTGCCTTGACTTGGAAATAATATTTGTATCAAACAAACAAAAAAGTGAATATTAGTTCTAAAACTTTTAGTTTAGAACTATGCTGAACTAAAAGTTCCAAAAAATGGAAAAATACAAAGAAAGAAATAGAGAAAGAAACATTGGGATAGCAAGAGATGTTGTGGTTAAGTTTAACTTGTTCTCTTGAACTACTCTCTAATGCTTCAAATCCTTCATAAGCCCAAAGAGTCAAACTGCACTCTATGTTATCCTAAAATTCACTATTTTCTTCTGCAAAGACACAGTTATAAGAATCTAACCCATGCATACTGAAGGGCAGCTCTCTAGATTTTTTTTTAGGAATTCCTTGTGCTCTTACCTAGATCAAAGCTGAGTTGTTTGAATTACTCTACCTCTCAATGACCAGCTCTCTCATTTGAGTTGATATCCTAGTTGCACCAAAGAGAAGTCTATGTTATTCCAATTGCTAGCTAGATTCACAGTCCCTTTCCAAAAGGCCCTGGTATGGTTTGGATCTGAAATATCCCCCCAAAATTCAGGTGTTGAAAGCCGGGTCCCCAGTGTAGCAGTGTTCAGAAGAAACTATATCATCAGACTTCTGACTTTGTCAGTGTGTATACCCACTGATGAATGCATAGCTGAATGGGCTATTGGGAGGTGGTAGAAACTTTAGGAGGTGGGGCCTAGTGAATGGAACTAAGTCACTGAGGATGTGCTCTTGAAAGATATATTTCACCCCTGGCCCTATCCTTCCGTTCACTCTTCCTCCATGAATTAATCAGCTTTACCTGACCCCATGACCTCCAACATGATGCTGTGCCTCACTATGGGCCCAGAAAAAAATGAAAAATGTAACCATAAACCTTTCCTCCTTTTTTTTTTTTTTTTTTTTTTTTTGGTGGTGTGGATTGAACCCAAGGGTGTTCTTACAACTGAGCTATAGCCCCAGCCCCCCCCCTTTTTTTTTTTAAATTTTGAAACAGTGTCTCACTAAGTTGCTGAGGATGGCCTTGAAACTGCAGTCCTCCTGTCTCAGCCTCCCAAGTACTAGGATTATGGGCATGTACCATCAAGGCCTTCAAATCTCTCCTTTTTAAAGTTGTTTATTTTCTCTCAGCAATGGAAAGCTGAATAACATAGACCCCTTATTTGTTGTTGGAGTAGGCTGTGATCTGTGACACTGCACTCTGTGCACAGTCAATGGTCATGGGGGTAAATGGTCAACACTCAATAGGAAACTTGTATATATTGTCCAGTAGCCCATGAGCTCAATAGATATAAAATCACTCCCACAAGAGCATCTTATGTTGGCTGGCCATGTATTCAACTGTTTGTTGAAATGCATGAATAAGGGGTACAGAGGGAAGGATCAATGGGAACACTACAGAATCATGAGATGCAGAAAGTAGATGAAGTATGCAGAGCTATGAGTAAGAAATTGCTAGATGGAGAGAAATGAAAAGTGAATGAGGTGCAGTGGTCAGAGAATTGATACCAAGAGAAAGAAAAGGAGAGGAACTTCAGTGGCCTTAATGGAGCTTATCATTATAAGAATATCTGGCAAATATTGTGGAGGGGCAACATAAAGAATTACAGCTGAATCACATGAGATTCTGCCTACTCTCTAGAACTAACAAGAAGAAAATGCTAACAATTGCTTTCATCTGAAAGGGCAGTAAATGAGGCCCCAAGCCCCACATAGCCTTTCATGACACCTACTGGGACTCTTCACTCTTCCTCCTTTCTTCTGCAGATTTTTCTGCAGTAAATCCTACCTATACAAAGAAAATTTACACATGAGAGAAAATCATTAAATTATTCCCTATACTTGCTGTAGATGTTGTTTTTTGTTTGTTTGCTTTTTGGTACTATGGGTTGAACCCAAGGACATTCTACCTCTGAACTATATGCCCAACCCTCTTATTTTTATTTATTTATTTTTTGTATGGTACTGGAGATGGAACACAGGGGCAGACTACCTTCAAGCTACATCCTTAGCTATGTTTTATTTTTATTTTGAAACAGGGTCTAGCTAGGTTGGGGTGAGTCTCACTACTTAATAAGGCTGTCCTTGAACCTATGTGTCCTGTCTCAGCCTCCAAAGTACTGGGATTATAGGAATGCACCATCATGCCCAGCTTTATTTTTTATTTTGAAACAGGGTCTTAGTGGGTTTCTGAGGGGATTGCTAGGTTTCTGAGGCTAACCACAAACCTGCAATCCTCATTTTTCACCTTCTCAAACACTGGGATTACAGGTATATGCCACCATGCCCAACTCAATGTAGACCTTATTCAGAAAAAAAGGCTCTGCATCAAATAAACAGTAAATTCTTTTTTATTTATAATCCAAGTTTAACTACCTAATTTATATATTAGAATTATAGAAAGTCATATATAATTTGATAGTGGAAAAGAGTCTGAAGAGATGTGAGAACTGAAATCCTGGTCAAGAAAAGTCATGTATGCTTAAAATTGTATTTAATGAATACTGTAGAATGCTTGTTATTTGCTATTCACTATTCTAAACACTAATTTGCTATATTAAAAATATTAACTCTACAAATTTAAGTTTATATAATCCTCACAACAGTTTTGTAAGGTAGATTTGATTGTTCCTATTTTTTAAATACAGAAACTGAGGCCTGGAAAGTTGAAGGAAGTTGCTAAAGGTCTCACAGTAGTTAGGGAAAAGGTCTAGAATGTGAACGCAGGAAACTTATTCTAAAGTAGAACTTCTTATCCATTATGTTATGCTGCCATTCAAAGTTGAAAACTTGAAATTTTATTTAAAAAGAAATGTGAACTTTAATAAATTACCAAATATTTATCAAGTACTTCAAATAGGCAATAGGAAAAATAACAAGTGCGCGCGCGCGCGCACACACACACACACACACACACACACGTGTTTATCTATTATAATCTTGTTCATCTGACAAAAATATGAAGATAAGAATAAGTTTGACTATGACTGTCATTATAAAATCCTGCATGTGTACTAAAATAAAGCTATTTATTTAATGCTAACAATCATAGCCTGATTCTTATTCTTTTAAATATGTTATCAATAGCAATAACAGTAATACTACCTCTAGGCCTCTCTATTTTTTGTCCAGATCATCAGGTTTAGGGAGACTTGCAGTCCACACTCAGATAATAAGAGAAAGCCCAGTATTAAAAAATAAATATTTAAAAACAATAGACACCATTCTGGTACTCAGATAAATGAAAGATCATTATGATCTGCTCATCAAAATACAGCTTCTAGGAAGAAGTCAGATATGACCTTTTTAAAACAATGTACACATTGAGTTACGGGTAATAATCTAAAGTACTGAGTTGAGGTTAAGGCTATACTTACTACAAGTGAACTGGGAAAGACATAACTAAAGGCTTGGAGACATTCTTGGTGAAAAAAGAGTAGAACATAAATTTGTATAAATCAGGTGAAGCTCTATTAAAGAAGTCCTGAAAAACAGCAGAGGAGTTTGAACTTAATGTGATAGGAAATAAGGCTGAGAAGGTTGTTGAGAGGCAGAGGATATGATAAAAGCAGTGCTTGGGGAAGATTAATCTGTCAACAGTTTGCAGGATGGATGCTATTTTAAAGATTGTATATTGTTATAGTGCTTTATGTTTCCTTGGGGGTGTTTTGTATATATTTTTCTCTCCTCTGTTAGATTATGAACTCCTGTAAGGCATAGCCCATGCTTTCAGCTTACTCTTTCAATTTCCCACAGCGTTTAGCCCAGTGCTGGTCTGTTACTCTTGATAGTGAGGAGTGTAGAAAAGCTACCTAATGATGGAGTATATTCAAATAGTTTAGACTATTCAGTAAAAAGCAGCATCTTCCCTAGGGTAAATTTTTTTTTTTTTTTTTTTTTTTTTTTTTTTTTGCGGTACTGGGGATTGAACTCAGGGGCATTCTACCTCCGAGCTACACCCCCAGCCCCTTTTTATTCTTTTTTTGAAACCGATTCTCACTAAGTTGCGGAGTGCCTCACTAGGTAGCTGAGGCTGGCCGCGAACCCGGATCCTCCGGTCTCAGCCTCCCGAATGCTGGGATTACAAGCGTGCGCCACCACGCCCGGCTCCTAGGGTAAATTAAAAGGATGCTTTTTTGTTTTTTTTTTTTCCTGGATCAGATATTTTGGAACCCTGGGTGCAGTGAAAGAAGTTATTTAAAGTGAAGTTTAGGTTAAAAGCAGGAAAGCACAAAGAGTAAGAGGAGATATTGCCCACATGAGGTGGGGTTGTTAGGGCACAGGGTCTACAATAACGTTAAAAGACGCCCTCTAATTCCATATGGACGGTAAGTTGAATTAGTTTTGCTAAACACAAAGACTGGAAACTGAAAAGTCCATCAAGCCAGATATAGTCTTAAAACTATATCACAAACACAAGAATTTTGCCTTTTATCCCAGTTGTTGTATTCATGTGACAGGTAGAAGATCCATGAGGCTGTATAAGAGGACTGTGATGTCACTTCTAGGCTCAATTTTTAAAAATAAGTTAATTAATAACATTTGTCCCAGTACAGGATAACTTAAAGGTAGCATATGAACCTTATCTTTGTCAAATCCAATTTGTTTTGATTTGATATCCTCCCTCACCAAGCAGAAACTGAGACCAATTGTGAAGTGACTTGTTCCAAACAGCCAGTGAGTGCAAGAACCAAGTCTGTAATCCTACTCCAGTAATCCACAGGCCATTTTGTGTAGACATTGAGATTCTTCGTCTTCATCTCTCAAAAGCAGAAAAAAAAAACCAGTCAATTTTTTTTTTTACCAATCCTTGAGTTTTGGGGGGTATATTTACAGATAAAAGCACAAGCTCCTGTTGCTGATTTTTATAGTCCTCTCTGATACTAGATTTGCCAGAGGGAAAATAACTGAACACCCTCTGGGGCAAACCAGCATGTGTAGATGCTGCTGCAATCCATGCCTGCTTAATGCCTGCAGTGTAAAAGTAATTTATCCTTATACTTTCATGATGCAATGGGTCAAATTTTTCTTTCATACCTACCTTTCAAGCCTGATCCCTTATGCATACACACTCCACTTGGAATAGGTAACATCTTTGTTTCCATGGTTTCTTTATGATCATGGCTCATTCCTACTTAGATAATCTCCTCCACCTCCACAGTGGTACTCTTGGTAATGGCAAGTTCAGCTAGCAGGATAGTTTACATCACCATATACCGTTGGTTAATGGCTGCTTTATTAGGTATCTCCAGTGAGATGATGGGCCATCCGAGAGTATTAACACCTGGATTTACAGTCATCTTGATGGAACACATCGAACATCTTTACTAAGCTGAATTACTCAATAACATCTAAGAAACATAAATAATCAAGAAGCCTCATTTTCGAGCCTAAAAGCCAGGAGTCTGTCTTACTAATTGACCATGATGGAGTTATAATAGTGAAATACAGCACGGAAAACCTCTCTGGAAGGCTGCCTTGGGCATATAACATCAATAAAGCAATGGTGATCCCATTTTCAGCCCCAAGTTCTTAGGAAGGGCTCCTTCAAGGCAGGCCCATGTTTTGAGATGCAGATCTATGGGGAAGTGTTTTAAATGTCTAGTTATTTCACAGAATACATTGAGAAGAACTATCTCCATGCAATTAAATGTGAGCTCCCAGGTATTTCTAAAATGCTCTAGGCTTCTCAGAATTAATTTATAGGCTTCAGCTACCCAATGAGATTAGTTAATCCATCAAGGAAATATCATAAGGAAAATAAAATAAAATAGAATGTAGGAGAATATAATAGAATGGAATAGAATCAGAATGAATTCAAGCAATTGATTCCTTAAACTAAATAATTTGCACCTGTACTTTCAAAATAAAGAAAAAAAAATTGGGGCATAAGTATAGGATTAGTCTGTAAATAAGCAGTGACTAGTTTGATCAATACTAATGATAACAACAATTACTCCCTTTCTCAGTGTTAAAACTATGACCATGAAACAATTGATATTTAAAATGTAGATAAGGCAGGTATAGTTTTCATTTTACAGATTACAAAATTAAAACTTTGAAGGATCTAGTTATATCAGGGATAGAACCCACAGGTTCTGATTACAACCTAGCACCTAAGTGTAAAGTGATACAGTATTTGTGTTTCTCTTCTTATCTAATTGATGAGGTAGAATAGAAGGAATAAAAATTTAGGCAGAAAGTTGACAGATTGGAAAGAGAAAGGAAAAATATAGTTTTAAGATCTGGAGAGTTCATAGTCTCTAACTCCACCCTATGGGGTGTGTTGGGTCCCCTTCAGAAGCCTCAATGGGAGTACACCCTTAATCTCAATAGCCCCTCTCCCCTCCTGAGATTACTGAGATCCATGAGGACAAAGGTCAAACTTCACCCAGCCACCACCCATCATTAAAACCTGAGGGAGAGGAGGCCCAGACCTCTGCTGTGTCCATCCCTTCTTAGGAGTTCTATATAAGAACTGGAAAGGCTGCAAAGACCCTCTTGGCCCAGATGATCTCCCCTCACCTGCCTTCTCCCTGGAGTCTCTCATTTTCCTAAATAAAACCCCTGCCTTTGTCCCTGACTGGAGCATGTTGAAATTCTTTTTACCATGGAGGCCAAGAACCCAGAAGAGGCATTGTGCTGACCCACAACACAATCATGTGCAACAATGGACTACCATGCTTTTATATGAATCTAAAGTCAATGGAATTATTAAATATATTTTATTCCCCATGATAATCTGGACAGATTACCCTCTGGACTTTTGAACCACATGCAGACTAACCAGTGTTAGTTATTCATAGCTCAACCTGTAGGAAATAAACTGGTAATCATGTCTTCAGAATTGTGTTCTTCCAAATATTGCAAAGTTTACAAACGTCAAGAATTGTGTCACATTTCCAAACCACATGACAATCAACAACAAAGCAGATTTACTTCTCAGTGTTCCAGAATTATAGATATACAATCAAAGTAAAGGTCCAGTTTAAGTTATTAGGTTGCCTATATATTGGAGTGCAAAGAAACTGTTGTGGCTCAGCATGATACCTTTTGTGGGTCCTTGGCCTCCATGGTGAAAAGAATTTCAACATGTGCCAGTCAGGGACAAAGGTAGTAGTTTTATTTAGGAAAGTAAGGGACTCGAGGGAGAAGACAGCTGAGGGGAGATTATCTGAGCCAAGAGAGACTTTGCAGCCTTTTCAGTCCTTATAAAGAACTCCCAAGAAGGGGTGGACACAGCAGAGGTCTAGATCTCCTCTTCCTCACGTTTTGAGGATGGGTATTGGCTAGATGAGGTCTGACCTTGTCCTCACAGATCTCAGGAATGTCTGGTGGGAAAAGGAGCCTGGAGATTAAGGGTGTGGGCCCTTTGAGGCTTCTGCCTGGTACCCAACACACCCTATAGGGTGAAGTTAGAAACTATGAACTCTCCAGATTTTAAAACTATATTTTCCTTTTCTTTCCCAATCTGTCTCCTTTCTGCCTAAATTTTTATTCCTTCTGTTTTACCTCATCAAAACTAAACTACTGCCTGAAGGTGAACATTCATTCAGTGTTCTTTTACTGGACTTGAGCCCTTTCTAGTTTTGTATGTAGTGATACACTATATCACTATGGAGAGATAACACATCTTGTTCTCTGATCACTGCAAAAGGTTTGTGTGGCTGCTTCTTGCCTTGTAAGAGTGAAACATAAGACATTGCTTGCCAGGAAGTTTTATTATTTTATTATTATTATTATTATTATTATTATTATTATTATTATTATTATTATTCTCACCTGTTTTCCTTTTGTCTTCATGCCCCTTTCCTTCATAATTACTTTACCCTTCCACTCTTTCATTTATATTGGAACACAGTAGTGTCATATTATGCTGAGTCAGGATTCTGGACACAGGCTTTCATGTCCCCACGCTTTTAAAGACTTGGGAAGATAGTAGCCCAACAAAAAATATCCAGTGGACTCAGGGCTTGGTGAAATAGAAAATATGCAAACAGATGCAGATTCAGTTTTCACAGTACTTAGTTGGGAATCCTCCTACCAATGTGATTACTGTCTTAAGATGAAGGTAGAGCAAGAGGAAAAGCGACTAGAATAAGTTATCACCAAGTAAAGGGAATGAAGGGACACAATTTTAAGAAGCAATAAGGGACAGGCACCAGAGGAATTTATGTTTGAGTCTTTGCAGAGAGAGTAATTAATACATTGCATATGGAATCAACCCATCGAGGGATGCAATGGAAGTAATTAGTATGAAGTTTTAATAAAGGAGTTAGACATGTATTTAGAGGAAAGAGAATGCTATGATGTACAATTAATAACTGAGCCTGGGACGAAGCATACAGGACATGAGCTTTCTGGCTGCTTTTCCCTATTCACCCATCAGCCAGTCAGCTAAGAATGTGCCTTAGCGAACATTTTCTACAGCAGGCTCCCAGGAGTGACTTGTCTGTGGAAATCAGGGAAATCTAAAAACAGCTCTGTTCTGTTTCAGAAAGGTAAATGAACCTTCTATGGAAAGCAGAGGTGTGAAAGGCTTTAGACAAACTCATTACAAGCTCCAGCACACACTTAGTGAATGGAATTGTGACTTAGAACCTCATACTGCCCAGTGTCCCTGGGGGCCAGGAATAACAGATAAAGTACAAAGACAGGGCATTCAATTAACTACTGTAAATGAATGGCAGCATGGCTTATCTCACACCACTGTCATTTTTATTCTATCTCTGTTTTAAAGGAAACTCAGAGCATAAATGAAGGCTATCACGTATAAACATACATATATATATATATATATATGGTATATATATCACACGTGTGTGTGTGTGTGTGTGTGTTATATTCATTCTTGCACTTGCAAACATCTACAAATTAACAAAGGTGGCAGGGAAAAATCAGTGACTAGCAGTCAACTTTGTTGTATCCATGTGTTTAAAGATATGACTTCTTAAGTAAGAGTTTAACCAACTCTATTAAGAACATTTTATCTATGAATGACCCACTGAGTGAACCAAATTCTGCTCTGGGCTTAATTGCTTGCATGAAGTTAAGTTGAAGTCATGTATAGATAATTGAAGAATAACTAAGGTCTTGAAAGGGCTGGAGAAGAAATGAACTACTAAATAATCTCCTCTCTGACTACTTCAACAACATTCCGTGGTGGTTTCTGATATCCAAGATTTGTCATCAGTTGTTTTGGAAAAATGTTTTGTTTTTGTTTTTTTTTTCCTGACAGATACTGCATGAATATCTGTCCATCAATAAAAATAGGTAAGTGCTTATTGAGGTTGATCACATGTATTGCTCATTTAATATTCCATTTCATTGACAAAAAATTCAAGAAGGTGGATAATAATAGCAGAATTTCAAAGATAACAAAACAAGGTTGGGAGTGGAAAAGTGGCATAGCTGATGTTCCTACCCAGTTCTTCTTGATGTCAATTTGTTCTAATTTAATCTGGTGCTCTTTGTGAGCAGGATGTCCATAAAATTAAACTGTGAATTTAGAACTTAGGGAAAGCAACATCCTCCTCCTCAATTCCCTTCTTCACCTTGATGTAGGCCTATGTGTATATCCGCTATATTAATGGCAATGTAAAACAATATAAATCCTATTTGGCCAAATACAAAGTATCTTTTTTTTCATGTTAGGTGAAAGTTTGTAATATAAGATATATCATCTTTTAAAAAAAAACAAAAAACAGAGAGATCAATGTTTTTCTTTGGGATATGCAAAGGGAAATTTTTAAAAAGAAAATTATCTCATTTCAGTGTACCTTCTCACCTAAGAGAAAGAGGGGAAATTAATGTTTCTTAAATATTATATATAGACAAAATAATAATTTACCCTTTAGTCAAACTGTTTTCAGAAATGAAAAATATGCAAATGTTTTAAAAACCATGGTGTTTTCTGAAAGGAATTTTTCAGTTGAACTAATAAAAGCTAGGATAGAGAATATTATAATTACTTTTTAGGAAATCTAAGGTTGAATGGTACAGATTAAGGAAAAAAAATTGGATGTTCATCAAAGAAAACTAGAATTTAATTTTGTTCATTCATATATGCATTTATTTATTCAGCAAATTTTATGTGTGGGTGGTAAAATGTCAGACAATCATACATGTTTTTTATTGAGCTTACATTCCAGCAAGAAAGACAAATAAATAAAATGGTTACAGTTGGTGGGAAAAGCTATGATGCAAAATGAAGCAATGAAAAGTAAAGTACTGAAGAAATGCATATGGATGTAGAACAAGGTTGGGAAGGTAAAGAAATAGGAATGTTTTTTTCTGCTGCTGTTCCAGAGATCTAAAAGAAGAAAAGAAAAGACTGGATGAAGAAATAGAGTATTAGTGTTCTCTGTGTTATGGTTTGGATTTAGAATGTCTCCCTAGACAACACAGATCCAAGGCAGCCATGTTGGAAAAGAGGCTTGGTTGCTGAGGAGGGATCTTTGGGTGTGGCCTTGGGAATTATATATGGTCTCTCCTATCCTTGCTTTCTCTCTCTTGCTTTGGGCCTCTGATCTCCATGATGTGAGAGCAGTGCTCTTGGCCCCTCTTCTCTTCTCGTTTCCTCCCATCCCTTCCCTTCCTTTCCCTTCCCTTCTCTCCTCTCCCCTCCTCCTCTGCTCCTTTCTTCTTTCCCCCTCCTCCTC